>PVIC010020738.1:0-29253 GCA_004025085.1 Thryonomys swinderianus
TTGACGATGTTGGTTCTCCTGACCCAGGAACAAGGGATATCTTTCCACTTTCTGGTTTCCTTTTCTATCTCAGTTTTCAGAGTCTTATAGTTTTCAGAGTAGAGGTCTTTCACTTCCTTTGTTAGGTTGATTCCTAGATATTTCATTTTTCTGGGTGCTACTATGAAAGGGATTGCCTCCCCAATTTCTCTTTCAGTGAATCTGAGCCTAGACTTCTTTCTTAAAGGTGCTAATTTTGTGTCTTCACAAGTGTATATCATTTTATATGATTTTTGTAAAGTTTCTGTGTGTGTGTGTGTGTGTGTGTGTGTGTGTGTGTGTATTTGTTTGGAAACTAGCTCATGGAAGAATAAGCCCCATATGATTTTATTCAATATAGCTATTTTTTTGTTCCTATTTGCTTATTGTTACAGTTTTATGTCTGTTTAGACTTTTTCCTCCAAGAAGTTCAGTAATTTTGTCATTGCTGATTAGAACTTCCTATGAAATTTTATTTCAGCTAATCCTGAGCTCTGTTAGTGACTGTTCAGTAGAATGTTGTAGACACTTTATTTTTGTGTTTGTTTTCTACAGATTTAACATTTTTCCCTCTACATTTCTAAGTCCTGTAGATAGTTTTATGCTGATTTATGACCAAGCTTATCAGTGTTCCTCTGCCTGGTCTTTCATTCTCTAATCCTCTGAACCTGTGCTCCTTTGGCTTCAGATACTCTGCCTCTTCCTGTTTGTGTGTCCTTTGAGTACTTCATTCCATGAAATTTTTAGCCAGAAAAAGGGTCTGGCCATTTTTTTTTTAGCCTTTTTTACTGCCTTTTTACTGCTTTTGCTCTTTTTATTGAAATAATTACTAATATTTCTTCTGTACCATTCCTTTTTTTTTTTTTTTTTGAGACAGGGTCTCGCTTTGTAGTTCAGGCTGGCCCTGAGCTCACTATGGTGCCCAGGTAAGCCGCCGCGAACTCAGCAATCCTCCTGTCTCTGCCTCCCAAGTGCTGGGATTACAGGCGTGAGCCACCACGCCCAGCATTATATGTGGTTACCGGGGATCGAACTCAGGTCCTTGCGCTTGCAAGGCAGGCACCGGAACCACTGAGCTAACCTTCCGGCCCTGTACCATTCCTTTTTATCCCTCTTGGTTTGGCTTTATGGTTAATTGACCTTTTATTCTACTTGTATCATGTAATGGAGTTTTGTGAACGATTAATCTTTTTAAAAAAACTATATTTCCCTTTTTTCAGGGGCTGTCTTAACTTTGTATGGAGATGTCTTTACATGTATTTAAATTTAATTGGCTCTAGAGCTTATTTTGTTGGCCTGCTATATAACAGTACTCTTTTGAAGACTTACCCTTAATAACCTCTGCCATCCTGATTGCCTGGAGCAGCAAGTCATTTGCTCATGACCACATATCTTTCCATGTTTTAGAATAGTGGTTTTAGCTGTGTTCCCCTTTCTTTAGTTATTTTGCCCATGGCCTTTTATATGTTAGGCAGGTTCTGTGATACTGAGCAGTATCCTTAGCCTGCCCCTGCTCCTGCCCCTGCCCCTAGTAATCTCATGAGGAAACCAAATGTATAACAGATTGAGAGAATAATTTTGGTTGAGGGGAGCTGGTGTCTCATCTGTGATTTGAAATAACCTTTTCATGGTGAAAGTTTGAAGAATTATCATAAAGATTTTTAGACTCCCTCAGTCAACATCTTGACAGAAAATTTCTAAGATTGTCTTGCCCTTCTCCTTATGTTTGAGCGTACTGGCCCAGAAGAGTGGAATAACTCAAGAGTCTCCAGAATGGGAGAAATGGTTCCAGTCAAGTCCCTTGACTGGCTCTCTCTCTAATCTTTTCTTTCTGCTTTTCTTTTTTCTTTTTAGTTTTTTGAGACAGGGTCTTGCCTTGTAGTTCAGGCTGGCCCTGAACTCACTATGTAGCCCAGGCTAACCTTGAACTCATGGCAATCCTCCTGCCTCTGCCTCCTGAGTGCCGGGATTACAGGTGTGAGTCACCACACCCAGCCACTAATCTTTTCTTTATATGGCCTCTCTTTCCATATCTGGCTCCCAAAATACTTTAATGTTCAGGTTTCCTGTCTGCTCAAGTTTTTTCTATTTTACTTTTACTCTTTTCCCCTTTTCCCAGAGGAAAATATCCATACCTTTAAAATGTCTGTAGTGGATCTATATATTGTAAGCATGTAAACATATACATACAAAAATATATTCAAGTTTCTTTGTTTTAAACAGTTAAGCATTTGCTTAAGAAAATTTAAGTGCTTTTTGAGAGAAAATTTGAGTGCCCAGGGTCTGTATTTTCTGTTCTTTAAAACCCATTGATTGGACAGAAAACCTTCAAGGAAAAGACTACATCTGGATACAACTGTTTATAGAATCTTAGGAATTGAGAGAATCAAATTTGTTAACTGTTCATGGTAAAGAAATCGTAGGAAGTTCAGATGGCTGAAAATTTTCATGTGGGTCAATAGGATAATATGATTACTGAGAGCCTTTTACTATAGTTTTTTTTTTTTTAAGATGGTCTCATTATGTAGTTCAGGCTGGCCTTGACCTCACTATATAAGTCTTAGAAATTTAATGAACTTCTTACCTCAGCCTTCTGAGTGGTAGGATTATAGACATGTACTACCATGCTCAGCTGAATGTGATTTACTTTTGACAACATTTACACAAATAGAATAAATGATTATATCCATGTCTGTCAGGATATGTCTAGAATCCTATATTTACTTCTAGTTATTTTTAATAATGGACATTGATGTTAAATGTCATCTTACATGTATTAGAAGACAGAAGTTCTCTGTGTTCTCTACAGCAGGTGTGGAACCAGTGATGTTCAGCATAATGAGTGGTTATCTGTCATCAGTTATTTGGAGTTTATAGTAGGCAAGAAAAAATAGAGGACAATAGAGTTTACAAGGAAACACTTTTTTGTTCAATGTGAAAATTTTAGAACAAGTAGAACTGTCCAACAGTTACACAGGCCGTCTTCTAAGACAGACATGCTCAGCAGACCTTAGAGGCCTCTCCTAAACCTCAGGGCCCATAGGGATAGAACTCATTTGTCTGAAATATGTGTTGGATACTTATTTTGGGAGGAAATTGACTCAACTATTTGTATATCTAGTAGGATGTAAGCACTGTCCTGTATTGAGTGAGGTCATGTCCTCGAAGGTCATTGTGTCCAACCTCACATTCAGTGAAATAAAAGACAAAAATTTTGTCAGTAGGAACATTTACTTAGCTTAACTGTTATAAATGCTTACATCTTCTGTCTCTTTTCTTTCTTTTTCCTTCCAGTACATGGAAAAGAGAACCAGGAGCAGGGAACATGGGAATGAGATGCGAAAAAAACTTTTCAGTCCTTCAGAGAAGTCTGAAAAATGAGTTATATTTTCACTGGATGACCTGACTGGGAGAGAGAGAAGACCTAAGAATTGTTGGTTGATAGCTAAAAGAATCCTTTGTCATTTGGTCTCCAGAACTCTTTGAATGGAAATTGTCTCATGAAGAATTGAACTGCGGAGAAATGTGAACACCTGGATTCTGAATATTTGTTGAGCAGAGCCTTTAGTGCTATCAGTTTGGCCAGCACACTTGACTTCCTCTGGATTTATTGCCTTTGTCTACATCTATTTGAGTAACTTAACTCCTTCAATAAAATAATTTAAGTCATTTTTTTCCTCCTGTCTCTTAGACTCTCCTAGAATTAGATCAAAATGGCATCAATCAGCTTCCTGTTTTGACAACATGATGATTACAAAGATTAAACATTGATTTTTGAAAATGTGATGATTATGAAGATTAAACACCAGCTAGGGCAAGAAGAATCTTGGGAAAATTCCAGCTATTTTAATTATATGAAAATAATTCAATGATACTAAGAGAGCCATTTTCTAAAAGATTAAATGGTCTGACCATGGATTGGAAAATTGTACCTAACACATGCATACTTTTTGGTCATCCTCTAAACAACACAGTATAATAAGCACACAGCACTATATTAGGTTTTGTAAGTAATCCTGAGATGATTTAAAGTATATGGGAAGATGTGTACCGGTTACCTACAAATGCTACAGCACTAAGAACTTGAGCATCTTGGATATTGGTAACCAAGGGGATCCTGGAACCAAGGGACAACTGATAAGATTGCATTAGTTGGCGTGGTAGTCATAGAATTTTGCCTTATTTGGGTGAATGCCCGTTATTAGTGCCAGTAACTCCTTGGTATTGACCTCAGAACAGTGTATCTCCTCTCTGGTGGGTACAAGGATCTTCAGAGATTCTCTTTGGGCTGTTGGCTCTTTTGTGTTCCTTCTACGAGTTGTTTCTTAGACTTGTGATAATTTGGAAGTCAGCAACTCCAAGCTATAGGCACCGCAGGGGCTTGGTCTTTTTCTCAGGTGTCCAGATATAGACTGAGCTGTGAGCTTCTTTCAGAAAATTCCATGTATAATTTCCACATGAGTCCTTCTTCGTATTGGTGTAGGGGATTTTCCTGTCCTCGGAGGTATTCAGGAACCCGGACATTTGCTTGGCAAGGTGATTATAGAGGATCATATTCAATGATGGGATTGAGTAAGATCCAGAATTAAATGTTTTGGTCTCTTTTAAGACAGAGTGTATGAATATTCATTGTCTTTCTGAGGGTTAGCCACTGAGTACAGAAATGAAACATTTTGCCTTTAGAATCTTGTAGCAAACTGACAAGTTGATCATTAACATAGTTTCATAGAAAACATGAAAGGGCACTTATGCCCATTCTTTGGGAAGAAGGAGCTATTCCGAGAAAGCCGCTTGGCAAAGTGACCTTTGACAAATGAGAGAAAACGGGACACTTTCTGGGAAATGAGGTCATCAGCATGACTGGAATGTGGGAACGATGGTGGGTGAAGATCATAAACAGTTTTGAATTCTTTTGAGATTTTCAGCTTCACTACAGTGATGACCAGTTGCTGTTATAGTAGGTGGCGGGATTTGGGGAAAGGGGTTGGTCAGAAAGGTATGTTTCAACTTTATTTTAGTAAGATTTTTCTGGTTATAGTTTTGGGGACAACATGTGAGGAAAGGGAAGACAACTTGAGTTTTGACCTAACATATGAGAAGTGAAGAGGCATGAATAGCTTTGAAGGGAATTAATTAGAGCACTGGCCAATTAGAGGACTGACCAGGTGCAGGGTTTAGAGAAGAGCCTAGGACATCTCAGGCATCCAGTGTGTGCCTGCATGCTAATGGCACTCTGCCTTGGGGTGCAGACCCCAGAGAGGGGTGTGTGTGTGTGTGTGTGTGTGTGTGTGTGTGTGTGTGTGTGTGTGTGTGTGTGGTGGAGTGGGAACTTGTTAGAGTTCCCTGGACCAGAGCAGAACTGGGAGATTGCACATGCATGATAGTAAAGGCCCTGCATGCCAAATTAGGTGTTGACTATAAAAATTGTTCTATGGAGCAGATGGAGACTTTGGGGATCACTTAAGTTTTTTCTCCCATTGGTTTTTTTGAGACAGGGTCTTGCTTTGTAGCCCAGGCTAGCCTTGAATTTGCAGGATTCCTCCTACCTCTGCCTCCCTAGTGCTGGGATTATAGTTGTGTGCCGTCATGTGCGGCTGGGGGATGCTTAATTTAAAAACATGATTTAAGTAATACATGAGTATATTTTAACTGCCTCACCTGTTCCCCTAGCAGTATCTATGACTGGCAGTGGACAGATCTTCACGCCTTTTCAGAAGTAAGGAAGGAGAAGGAGCCTATCTGTGGGAGGAGCAGCCGTAGAGGCAGAAGAAGTGTGCACTGCCATGGTGGTACAGAGGAGAGTGTCACTGGCTCAAGAAAATGGCTGAGGTGCCAGTTGATTGGGTTCCTTGGCATCTGTCACCATAGCCATTTGAGTGATGTAGAAAGTGAGTGGAAGGTAGAACAGAACATCTGAAAGAGCTCATCTCTGATAGGGCAGACAGGGTAAGGTCAGGAGGATATTACAATGTCAGAGTCAAAAGAAGGCCGGGGATGGTGCTTTAGAGCGAGTATATGTTGGAAAGAATGCCAGCACAAGCAGAGATGAATTTTAATTCACAGGTGATATCCCCAATCTGCTCAGTATTGCAGTAGTGGGGATCTACTGATCTACATCCCTAGCCCTTTATATTTTTTAAAGTTTTAGACTCTTGTTAAACTGCTGTTTCCCAGGCTGGGTTTCAAATTCTGATCCTCCTACCTCAGCTTCCCAGAGTTCTGGGATTACAGTTGTGTCATATTGGAATGGGCTCGGCCTCTGGATTTCAGCTCTAGTGTTTTAAACGAGATGGTTGGATTGGTTTCCTTGTTTGTCATAGACCTCATAGGACCCCAGGCCAAAGCACTAAATAATCAGTAGGAAGTAATGTGATTTCCTTGGGGAGAGGAAGTAGAGTCTGTGTAAGATGTGGAACAAGGAATAGATTTACTTCACTTGTCAACTTCCAGGGTCTTTGGATCATAGGGACTGGCCTTGGAAGTTGTTGAGCTCAGGTTAAGGTTCCCCTTAGAAATCTCACTTTGCAGAACACTGTGAGCCTTGGTGCTCCAGTCACAGCAGATTTGCTAGTGCCGCACGACTGAGGACAGATTGAGCCGTTTCTGACCTTTCATAAATGGACATTAAAATTGGATTAATCTCTATAGAGTTTTTAGCCAAAACAGAGTTTTTCTGACAAGGGGCTTGGGTTGAACCAAATAAAGAGATTGACCTGTTTGGTGGGGTCCTGGAGATCATTTTGTGCTCAGTGAAAAACAAAACAAGTCCCAGAGTCACCAGTCCCAAGGGAGCGGACCTTTCTACCACAGCCTCCAACTGAACTTGGCACCTTTTATGTGGTACTCTGTCTGGGGATGCAGGTGTGTGGAGTGCTTCCTTCATCACAGCCCTGCTTGCCTCCATGGAGAGTCTGCTGAGGGAGATAAGTACACAGCAGAGAGTGGCATGGGAAATAAAGGGGTGCTTTCCTGCTCCCCATCTCATCAGAGGAGGAGCTGCTTCCTTCCTCTGAGCTGGAAGGTGAGGCTGATGCCAGTGAGAGCAGAGAGCAGGTAGGCTGGATTCCAGCTGGTGCAGACGCCTCCTGAACAGAAGAGAGCACCGCTTAGGGGAGGCTCTTCCGTGCATGCCCTGCTGTGCTTCTCAAAGATGGAATGTTTGAAGTCTCAAAGGAAAGTGCAGGCTGACATGAGCACCCACACAACCACTGCCTACTTTTATTCATATTAACATTTAAATAATGTGATAAATATGAGTAAAGCCTCCTGTTTCTCATCCCATGTCTGTTACTCTGTTACCCTCACTTTAACGTACTTCTTTCACTTTCATGATTCCATACTAGCAATGCCCTTGGTGGTGGTATCTGTAAGTGATATATTTGCATACCTAATCCTTTCACTGAGAAGCCATTGTGATGTGTGTAGTCTCTGTAGCTTACTCTTTATTTTACAGTATTATTTTGATAAATGAAAGTCTTATTACTTTTGACTGCTATATAGTATCCCATTGTATGGTGATACCAGTATTTACACATTTTATAACTACAGTTTCTTACATATCCTGCTTTTGCCACTATTCAGTGAAAGTTGATAAATGTCTTCTTGTGTAGTCTGGGAGAGTCTCTTCTAGTTCTAAACCTAGGGTTTTAATTGCTATAAGACACATATCTTCAAACTTACTCCCAGTTGTTCAATTATACCCCAAAGGGCATTAGACTACCCATATATATATATATATATTTTTTTTTTTTTTTTTTTTTTTTGAGACAGGGTCTTGCTTTGTAGTTCAGGCTGGCTCTGAGCTCACTATGTAGTCTAGGCAAGCCTCGAACTCAGCAATCCTCCTGTCTCTGCCTCCCCGAGTGCTGGGATTACAGGTGTGAGCAACCACACCCAGCACTGTGGTATGTGGTATGTGGTATGTGGTATTGATTGCTGGTGGGTGTGAGTCTCCACACCCAGCATAGTATGTGGTTACCGGGGATCGAATTTAGGACCCTGCGCTTGCGAGGCAGGCGCTGGAACCACTGAGCTAACTCTCCGGTCCTAGACTACCAATATTTTTTAATGACATTGTTTTTGTGTCTGTCTATAGTATCTCTCAACTTAGATCTTTTATGTTTCTAGTAAAGTTTCATGATTTCAAAAATAATGATCTTAATTTTTTTCAGATTTATTTCTAAGTAGTGTTGTTATTTTTAGTTTTTTTGAGACAGGCTGGTTTCAAATTTGCAGTCTTTCTGCCTTAGCCTCTCAAGTGTTGGGGTTACAGGTGTGCACCACATGCCTGGCCTAAGTAGTATTTTTTTTTTTTTTTTGAGACAGGGTCTCTCTTTTTGTAGTTCAGGCCGGCCCTGAGCTCAGTATGTAGCCCAGGCAAGCCTCAAACTCAGCAATTCTCCTGTCTCTGCCTCCTGAGTGCTGGGATTACAGGCGTGAGCCACCACACCCGGCACTGTGGTATGTGGTATTGATTGCTAGCGGGCGTGAGTCACCACGCCCAGCATTCTATGTGGTTACCGGGATCGAACTCAGGACCTTGCGCTTGCAAGGCAGGCGCCAGAACCACTGAGCTAAATCTCCGACCCCCTAAGTAGTATTTTAAAATTACATAGTCTACTTTTTTTTTTTTGCTTTTTTGGAGACAGGATCTCGCTTTGTAGTTCAGGCTGGCCCTGAGCTCACTATGGTGCCCAGGCAAGCCGCCGCGAACTCAGCAATCCTCCTGTCTCTACCTCCCGAGTGCTGGGATTACAGGCGTGAGCCACCACGTCCCACATTGTGGTATGCGGTGTTGATTGTTGGTAGGCGTGTCTCCACACCCAGCATTATATGTGGTTACCGGGGATCGAACTCAGGTCCTTGTGCTTGCGAGGCAGGCGCCGGAACCACTGAGCTAACCCTCCGGCCCTCTACTTTCTTATTATAGATATATAGAAATATAACAGGTTTCTGATATTATATGCAGAAAGTTGCTGAGCTTTCTTGTTATTTCTGTGGTCTGTAGATGACCTCAGATTTGTCTGTGTAGACAGTCATACTGCTTTTGAATATTAACAGTATTGAATCACTCTGTGTGTGTGTGTGTGTGTGTGTGTGTGAGAGAGAGAGAGAGAGAGAGAGAGAGAGAGAGAGAGAGAGAGAGAGAGAGAGAGATAAGGTCTTGCTTTGTAGTTCAGACTCTCCTTGGACTCACTATGTAGTCCAGGCTAGACTTGAACTCATGGCAGTCCTCTTGCCTCTGTCTCCTGAGTACTGGGATTACAGACAGGAGCCACCACACCTGGCATTGTGGTATGTGGTTACCAGAAGTTGAACTCAGGACCTTGCACTTGCCAGGCAGACACTGGAACCACTGAGCTAAATCCCCAGCCCTTGAATCACTTCATTCCAATATTTAGACCTTGTTTTTAAGAATTGTACTCAAGGGCTGGAGATTTAGCTCAGTGGTTCCAGCGCCTGCTCCACAAGTGCAAGGCCCTGAGTTCGATCCCTGTAACCACATGCAATGCTGGGTGTGGTGACTCACGCCCACCAGCAATCAATACCACATACCACAGTGCTGGGCGTGGTGGCTCACGCCTGTAATCCCAGCACTCAGGAGGCAGAGACAGGAGGATTGTTGAGTTTGAGGCTTGCCTGGGCTACATAGTGAGTTGAGGGCCAGCCTGAACCACAAAGCGAGACCCTGTCTCAAAAAAAAAAAAAAAAAAAGAATTGTGCTCAAGAATCAAATACATGCTTAATAGAAGCATTTCAGACTAATCTTGTTACTGCTGTAAAATCCTGACGTTTCACTGATAAGGAACATGTGTGCATTAGGTGTCAGGGGGTACCCATGCCTGGTCAAACAAGTGCTCTTTTGTGATAGATGCAGCATCAGTTCTATTTCCCTCGAGTTTCCTTTCCATTCTGCTACAGCTGGAAAGTGGAACACTGCATTTTCTGAGATTCCTTTATGGAAAGTTTTCAGATAAGAATGAGTGCCCACTAATCATTGAGATTTGAATTGAGGGAGAAGCAGGTTAGCAGGATCCTTGTTGCTGGATGAATCAGAACAGAGCTGGCAGGACTGGAGAACCAATGATTGAGCTATAGTTTTTCCTTGTTTGCCAGACATTCACGGTTATAGTGAGGCTTTGGGAATTGTCCTGAGGCTTCTTCATTCCTCTCAGTAGTTGGGTAATTAATGTCCAGCCCTCTGATGACATGCACAAGCTGAGTCCATTATGAGCAGTACCCTCCTCCTGAGGATTATGTCCTCAGGAGCAGTGATTTTTTTTTAAAATAAATTCAGCATGTGTTTAGGATTGTTATGGGTTGTTCATCATTCCATTTCACACCTCTTTCCTTTGAGGCTTAATTACTTTTTTCTGAGAAACAAACCTTAGAATTTATAGTCAAGTTTTGTTATCTGTTACTGGTTGTAAACTTTCATAGGTTCTCTGAAAATGTCTTCCTCTTGTAATTTTAGCTGGCAATATAGCATTCTAGGTTACTATTTTCTTTCCGTTGTTTTGAAGAGATCATCTTACTGTCTTCTGGCTTCTTGAGAAGTCTGTTGTCTAATTATTGAAGATAATCTACTTTGGTTACTTTAAAGATCTTGTTAGTGCTATGCAGTTTTGTTATGATGTGTCTTGATTTGGAGTTTAAAATACTGGTTGAGATTTTATCTACTTGATGTAGATGAGGATTCATGCCTTTATTAAATTTTTTTTTTTCTTTTGAGACAGGGTCTCGCTTTGTAGTTCAGGCTGGCCCTGAGCTCACTATGTAGCCTAGGCAAGCCTCAAACTGAGCAATCCTCCTGTCTCTGCCTCTGCTTTATTAAATTTTGAGAAATTCTCAGCTATATTTCTTTGTTTTCTTTATTCTCCTTATTTTTCTACTTTTAGACCCTTTACCAGACATTGGGCTTTCTTCTACTCTCTTCTGTGTTTCTTAAACATTTTCAGATTTTTCTATTGCTATATCTCTCTGTACCATATTATTACTAATTTTCTGAAATCTGTTTTTAAATTACCTAATTGTTTCTTCTGTGTTTATCTTTTCTATTTAAATAATACATTTTTTTTTTTTTTTTGAGACAGGGTCTCGCTTTGTAGTTCAGGCTGGCTCTGAGCTCACTACGTAGCCTAGGCAAGCTTCGAACTCAGCAATTCTCCTGTCTCTGCCTCCCGAGTGCTGGGATTATAGGCGTGAGCCACCACGCCCGGCTACATTGGGTTTTTTATTTCAGTGAGTATAATGTTCCCCTTCTAAAAGTTCTGCTCTGCCCATTTCCAATTTCATGTATAAGATTTTCATATATTTTCAATTCTTATTTTCAGAATTTTCTTTTTATAATATTTTCCAGTAATTCTATTATTTGAAGTTTTAAAAACGTTTATTTTATCTTAATTGATACCTTGTATATACACATCATGATCACATTCAGTATTGGGAATTTGTACCAGTTTATGATACAAGTTAATTCTCATTTTTTCCCATTCCCCTACCCACCCACAGCCCCCTGTCCCCTAACTACATAAGCTTTGTTTCCCTTTTTTAAATTACTATCACATTTTTTCTTTACCCCTCATTACCTCTCCACCATATTTCCCTTTGAATATTTTCTATTTCACACTATCCATCATACATTCTAGAACTCATTAACATCTTCAGTTTCTCATACTAGAGAACAGATATGATATTTACATATCTGTGACCTATTTATTTCACTTATGGGTATGTCCTGAAGGTATGTCCATTTGAGTGTAAATGACTCAAACTTATCATTCTTTAAGGTAGCATACTCCATTTTATAGAAAAACCTCATCATCTTTATCCAGTTTTCAGTTGATGGTCATTTGGGTTGTTTCCAAGATTGAGCTATCACAAACTGAGCTGCTATGAACATAGGTATACATATGTCACTATGATATGATTCTTTTAATTCTTTCATGTATATTCCTAACAGAGCAATAGCAGAGTCATTGTTTTGAGGAATCTCCATACTGATTTCCACAGTGGTTGTACTAGTTTACATTCCCACCAACAAGGTACAAAGGTTCTCCACCACCTGGTCAGCATTTGTTATTATTGTATTTGATTTCTTGATGTGGCCATTCTTTCTGGGGTAAGATGGAATCTCAATTATGCTTTAATATGCATTTCTCTAATGGCCAGTGATGTTGAACATTTTTTCAAGTATTTATTCACCATTTGTACTTCTATGAAGTGTTTACTCATTTTACTCGCCCATTTTTGGATTGGGTCTTTTGTTTTGGGGATCTGACTTTTTAAATTCTTTAATTCTAGATACTAGTTCTTTGAGGAATATCTGCCAAAACCTTTTTCCTACTCTATAGATTGTCTTTCCACTCTGTTGGTGGTTTCCTTTGCTGTGCAAAAGGTTTTTAATTTAATATGATCCTGTTTGTTGATTCTTGGAAATATTTCCGTGAAATTATTGAGAGTCCTAGAGTCCTTGTCTATGGCTATTACTTCAAAAGTTCTGTCATCTAGCAGGGTAAGTGTTTCTGGTTTAAGATTTAGTTCTTTGATCCATTTTTATCTTAGTTTAGTACATGTTGAGATATGGAGTCAGTCTTCTGCATGTGGACAGCTAGTTTTCCCAACACTATTTCTTAAAAAAACTATTGTCAGTCTTCTGCATGTGGACAGCTAGTTCTCCCAACACTATTTCTTAAAAAAAACTATCTTTCCTGCAGTGTGTGTTTTGGTCTCTTTGTTGAAGAGTAAATAGTTGAGTGCATTGGGGTTTCTGTATCTTCTATTCCATTGATCTTATTGTCTGTTTTTGTGCTAGTGCTATACTGTTTGTTTTGTTTTGGTTATTTTTAATAACAGTAGCTTTGTGATATAACCTCAGGTACAGGACAGTGATGCTTTCTTTAACTTAGGATTGCTTTTGCCATTATGGGCCTCTTCTGTCTGATTCCATATGAACTTTAGAATTACTTTCTCCAGTTCTGTGAAGAATGCTGTTGGAATTTTTTTTTTTTTTTTGAGACAGGGTCTCGCTTTGTAGTTCAAGCTGGCCCTGAGTTCACTATGTAGCCCAGGCAAACCTCGAACTCAGTAATCCTCCTGTCTCTGCCTCCCAAGTGCTGGGATTACAGGCGTGAGCCACCACGCCTGGCTGCTGTTGGAATTTTGATTGGGATTTTTAAAAATCTACATATCAATTTTGGAAACATGTCCATTTTGACTATACTGGTTCTAGCTATCCAGCAACAGGGGTTTTCTTTCCATATTCTGATGTTATCTTCAAGTTCCTTTTTCAGAGTATTATAATTTTTGTTGTAGAGGTCTCTCACTTCCTCAGGTTAATTCCTAAGTATATAATATTTCTTGATGCTATTATGAGTGGTATTCCCCTCTAATTCTTTTCTCAGTAAGTTCATTATGAGTGTACAGGATTCCTATTGATTTCTATGTGCTAAGTTTATATTCTGCTATATTATCAAATTCTGTTATTAATTCTGAGAGTCTTTTCTTTGCAATTCTGGGTATTGAACCTGGGCCCTTATACTTCCAAGGTGGGCATGGTACCACTTGAGCTAAATCCTGGCAATTCTAAGGGTGTTTGGTAGATTTTTGGGGGGTCTTTTATGTAGAAGATCATATCATCGGCATTTAATAGGGTGTTGACCAAGAATTTAGCTCAGTCACACCACAGCCTGCCTTGTAAGTGTAAGGTCATGAGTTCAATCCCTGGTACAGAAAAAAAAAGATGTTGACTGTAGGTTTGTCAAAGATGAGTTATTAGACTGAGATAAGGTCCTTCTATACCTATTTTCTTCCTACTTTTATCATGAAAGAATGTTGCATTTTGTGAAGGGCTTTTTTTGCTCCTATTAAGATGATCGTGTGAGTTTTGTTTTTGCTTCTGTCCTTGAAATGTATTAATTTATTGATTTGCTTATGTTGAGCCATCTTTGCATTCCTGAGCTGAAGCTCACTTAGTTATGACATATGTTCTTACTGAAAATCAAAACTACTTTTTAATGTTAATTTTACAGCCCAGGGATCCCTGGACAATGCAAGTAATAAAAGTTACTCAGGATTAGGTGAAGAAGTACTCATGAATTCCAGGGGAATTTTTCTGCTCAGAGCCTAGGATGAGTTATGTAGACTTTAATTTCCCTGGATAGGTCCAATGTGGCTTGCTATTGCCTTTCTAGGAGGGCTACTCTTTGTGGTCATCACTTTATGTGTTATTCTTGCTTCCCACACAACTCCTTGCAGACCCAGTGTCTTCCATCTTTTTCCAGCATGTGAATGAAAACTTCAGTCCCTAAATTTAGCATCTGCTGGTGCATTTACCTTATATCTTTGCAGGTGTTTCTGTTTTCAGGCTCCAATAATTTTATGTACTTTTCTCTGAGCTCCCCTACACCTTACAAACATACTTTGACATATGCTATCTATTATTTTTAGAAAGCTTAGTAACAGGAAGGACTTTAGATGATCTAATGAGCCCTATTACCAGTAACATATTCTGTACACGAAATTTTTTTTTTTTTTTTTGAGACAGGGTCTCGCTTTGTAGTTCAGGCTGGGCCCTGAGCTCACTATGTAGTCCAGGCAAGCCTTGAACTCAGCAATCCTCTTGTCTCTGCCTCCTGAGTGCTGGGATTACAGGTGTGAGCCACCATGCCTGGCACTGTGGTATGTGGTATTGAGTGCTGGTGGGCGTGAGTCTCCACGCCCAGCGTTGTATGTGGTCACCAGTACCGAACTCAGGACCTTGCGCTTGCGAGGCAGGCGCTGGAACCACTGAGCTAAATCTCCGGCCCTGTACATGAAATTTTTAAAAGACTCTACCTACTAGGAATGATTGTATTTTGTCCAGTTGGAGGATTAACTCTTCATTCCAAAGGATGAAGTAAGAAAGGGGATAGGAGGATAGTGGGTGGGAGGGCATGGCAAATAGAGAATTCATAAGGACATCTGATGTCCTTGTCCTTGTACTCAGCTGTGGTCCATGGGCCAGCATCTGCAAAATCGTCTGGCAGAGTTTACTGGAAATGCAGTCTCAGGCCCCATGCTGGACCACTGACTGAGAATCTGCATTTTAGCAAAATCCCCAGATGATTTGTATGCATATAAACATTTGAAAAGCACGAGACTATTTCTGATGTGTCATCCATGAGATATTATTTCTTTGGAGTTAATGACCTTCTTTCACTCTTGCCACCATTTGAAGTTTAGCCCCCCCCCCCCCACTTATCTTTTAAGCTTTTTAAAGCACTTCCCTAAAATGGCTTTGTACTACAGTTTTGGGGGAAGGTTCTTCTTGATGATGTAATACATGACAGAAGTGTTAATGTTGTCATACTGAGTATGACAGCAAAGTCTTACTTAGCCTCCAGAGCAAAGCCCTTATGAAATTCTCAGGCATTTGCTTTCTCCTCAGCTCTGGAGACTGGAGAAGATAAGCATCCTGTAATTCAGCGCAGACAGCTGTAGATCTGGCTGCATTTCACTAGGGTGTTTTCTCTGCCCACCTTGATTATTGATCTGCTAATTGGACTAATAGGGTTGTGTCAAAACAGGGAAATTTATCTTTCTAAAGCAGTTACAAAAATAAAATAAATTGGAAGATTACCTAGAAATCATACAAGTTGCTTTGCTGGCTTCTCCTGGGAGAAGGAAGTATGTTTTAGTTCAGATAGCAGATAATTTAACAGTATGTCCATAACATGTGGGACTGGGGTGATCTCTAGACTGAAACCCCTGTGGATAGACACATTACCTGTTTGTTCATTGCTGTATCTATAGTTCTTAGTGGCTGGTACATAGTTGACTGAGACAATTAAGCTTTAATCGACAAAAGAAGAATTAAATAAAGTGTTGAATTAGTTGGCCTGGAGGACCTTAAAATTTATTTATTTTCTTATTTTTCTGTGAGTACTTGATAGGTACATTGTTAGATATTTAGTTAGAATAAGAAGCATTCTCTGTCCATCACTGAGGCATGAGTTGAATAAACAATGATGTGCTTTGATGCTGTGAAAGGAATGAATGGGATTTTTCATGTGAGAGTATATAACTACATAGTGATATATATATATATAAAACTACATATATATATTATATACATATTATATGTGACTACATAGTGATATATAACTACATAGAAGAGAAAAGAAATCCTTAGAACCAAAAAGAACTGAAATTTATTAACTCTTAAGTATGTTTCTAGTTGGTTGTTCAACTGCAGAGAGAAAACCATTACTGTTTCTACAGTTCAAACACAATATTTTAGTCTACATCTTTAGGAGATGCATACTGGAGGCAAAAAAAACTTCAGAAAATATAAGACTATTTGTTATTGATAAAAGTAAAATTGTTATCTTGAAACTGTAACTCTAAAATATCAGATATACCTAATAAAGCAAGTGATTTATAGTAGTATTACTGGTGCCTGTCTTGCAAGCACAAGGTCCATACTACATAATACTACAAGTAGTATTATGAAACTAAGATTTTCAACCAAAGAGCAACAAGGTACTACATAAGAAAAAGGCCAGATCATGGAATATCACATTTGAATTGGAAATACAGTACTACTGTGAATTCATGATTTTGTTTTTCTTTCTAAAAAATAAAAGGAGCATTGTTCAGTTCTATCTACTGAAAAGGCTTGAAATAATGGCAGCTCAGGAGTTGTTAGTGTACTCAGGTAGGTCACTGTCCCCAGGAAAATGTAATGTTTTTGGAGACATGGCTGCTGATCCAAGTTTTAGGGTAGGACATGTCATGGTGGGCCCAGGCCATCTTGTACCAGAAAGGAGGGAGGTAACCAAAAATGGATATAATTTGTTTAATCACACTGGACATATAATTATCCTATAGTTCATGAAAATGCATAAAAGACATTCTAATCACAGAAGGCTGCTAGTTTGTCTAATCATTACTGTAAAGGAAAAAATATTTATGGTGACTTATCTTCCTGTATGAACTATATTCCAAATAACCAAATAGTTGACTGAAGAGAAGTTATGTTAACATTTTTCTTGAGACAAAAATTTGCATAACATATAATTCATCCATTTAATTTAATTTTTTTTTTTTTGAGACAGGGTCTCACTTTGCAGTTCAGGCTGGCCCTGAGCTCACTATGTAGCCCAGGCAAGCCTGGAACTCAGCAATCCTCCTGTCTCTGCCTCCCGAGTCCTGGGATTACAGGCATGAGCCACCACACCTGGCACTGTTGTATGTGGTATTGATTGCTGGTGGGCGTGAGTCACCACACACAGCATTGTTGTATGTGGTTACCAGGGATCGAACTCAGGACCTTGTGCTTGCGAGGCAGGCGCCGGAACCACTGAGCTAAATCTCTGGCCCCTAACTTAATCTTTTTAAATTATTGTTACAAGATGTACAAACACCAACACCACTTAAGTTGGGAATATTTTCTTTAGTCCCCCCAGAAGCCAGTCCCCATTCTTCTCTCCCTCCCAAATCCTAGAGGCTACTACTCTCTTTTCTGTGCATATGCATTTACCAATTCTGAACATTTTATATAAATGGAGAATAATGTGTGATCTGTTGTGATTGGCTTCTTTCACCCTGCATAATATTTTGAAGGTCCATCTATATTATATCAGGTATTATTGGTGAAAGTGGGAAAGTTCTTCCTTGGAGAATTCTAGTTAATAAACACAGAAAGACTAGAAAGGAACCATTTTACAGCCTCATACAACAGCAGGTCAATCATATTTAAAACCATTAGGCAGAAGAGAAAGGTTAATGGAGCTACATAAAATGGATGAATCAACCCATGCTAGATGGTGCATATCTGGACTTCCAGCATTAGAGGCAGGAGGATCACAAATTTGAGTCCAGCCTGGGTAATTTAGTGAATTAGTGAGATTTTATCTCAAAAAAATTAAAAAATTAGACCAGTGAACACTGAATACATGAATCAGTCTTAAAGTTCATAAAGCACTATAAGTGAGACTACTGCATATTGCATGCTTCCTTTTAAAAAAATGAAATAATTGTCATATTTTCCTGATTCTAATCAAGCTGCTGGTGTTAACTTCCTGTTTACAAAAGTCTAAGAGGAGAAGAACAAGTCACACGACCACTACCACAGAGTCCAAAATGTGTGACACTGTATAGGACACATGACCCATTTGCCTTAGCCTATAACAGGAGAGGGAAGACTAGTGCTTAGGTGAAGTGATGTGAATCTGGGTTCTGATGGGAAGAAACCAGCAGAGAAAAGGTATTTTTGTGGCCATTAGAGAGGTTTGAGTATGATTAGGTTTCAGATGATGTTAAGAAATCACTGTAATTTTGTTGAGTGTGATAATGACATTGTGATTATGTTTTAGAGAATGTTCTTATCAGTTGAAGAGGCACTGAAGTATTTACAAGGGAGATGATAGATGTGGGGGATTTTCCTTCAAACCAGCAAACCAAGTGGGTGTGGGGGTCCACACTGGCTCACAGCCAGTGACTGTTAAAACTGAGTGATAGTTCGAGTAGTTTAGTGTATTTTTCTCTTTAATGAATGCTTAAAATTTTCCATAATAATTAAAAAAGTATCCTAGATGCATAGAGTCAAGAAGCAATTTCTTCTAGAAATATAAATTGTCAGAAATGCATACTTTTCTGAGAAAAAGACTGTGAACTGCTGGTTCTTTTCTTATATATGTGATATTTATTTGATCTTTTGACTCTGAAGAGTCCTGAGTTTTTCTGCTGAAGACAAAGGGCAGCCTTTAAAAAATAAAAATAATAATAATAAAAAAAGCAAACATCAGCACTGGAAATGCCAGGCTTGAGGAGAAATATGTTCAGATATGAAACACACATGCCCACTTAGAAGCTTACTTGGAGCTGTTTAGAAGGCCTCAGGGTCTTATTTTTCATGAAAATTCTTACAAATCTATATTGTTTTCTTCAGACTCTTTTTTTTTTTTTTGAGACAGGGTCTCACTTTGTAGTTCAGGCTGGCCCTGAGCTCACTCTGTAGCCCAGGCAAGCCTGGAACTCAGCAATCCTCCTGTCTCTGCCTCCTGAGTGCTGGGATTACAGGCATGAGCCACCACGCCTGACACTGTGTTACATGGTATTGATTGCTGGTGGGCATGAGTCACCATGCCCAGCGTTGTATGTGGTTACCAGGGATCAAAGTTAGGACCTTGTGCTCTGAGCTAAATCTCTGGCCCCACACTTTCTTAAGAGACAAAACACCATCACCTTAGAAGTTTGGAATCTGATTTCTGTTCAAATTCCAACTCTTGTCACCTAGGAGCTGAGGTGATGGAGGGCGTGTTTACTCGAACTCTCAGAACCTCAGTTTCTTTAGCTGTGAAATGAAAGTAATTATAGAATCTTTTTCATAGCTTTGTGGTGAGGATTAGATGAACGTGTTTCCCAAATGATGTGAAGGGTAGAGTTGAAATAGTCATTATGGGGATGTCTTAGGGAGCCGTGTGTGTGTGTGTGTGTGTGTGTGTGTGTGTGTGTGTGTGTGTGTGTTTGAAAACCGAAACCCCTGTATATGGCCAGATGAGAACAAATGCCTTTCAAACCCCATCTTGAAATGAGATATGTAGCCTTCTGTTTCAGCACAAGGGATTGCAGTGAGTTAACTTGTACAAAATTCCTGTACTTTTGGAGGTGACTCCTTAAAAATGTGATTCCAGGCATTTGTCTCATGTATTTCTGGAGGTGACTGATCTTCTCAGCTCCCCCTGGGAAGAAAGTGAGACGTAAAGTGAGCATAGGGACCTTTTGATTGGCTGAGGCAGATGCCACAGATAAGTGGGACTCAGCTGTGTACCCGACAAGAAACAGGCGAGTCTCTGTGTCACACAGGGAGCAGAAGGAAGGGTGTGTGCGGTTGTGAAAGGCAAATTTTAGAGAGGCAATTTTTACCAGGAGTCTTGTCCTCCTTTCATGTTTTCAGCAAGTCCAGTCACCTCAGCCCTTGAAGCTTCAGTTTTCCCAGCTGCATATCTCAGGATATCTGTCTCAATAGTTGTGTGAGATTTCTCAGGATATCTGTCTCAACAGTTGTGTAGGTCAAAGGAGACCATGGCACTGCTTTTAAACTATAAGAGACTGTGGAAATATTATTGGCATTTTCTAGAAAGAGTAGAGATCCCATGTTCCTCTTGGTATCCCAAGAGGAATCCCTTGAGACCAAGCTGGGTGTGGCCTTGCATGCCAGGGCTCTGGGAACTCTGTAGACTCATCTGAAGCATGAAGTAGGTCCAGGGAGGCTCTCAGAAAAGTGCTACCTTGTGATTCTGATTTATTTCACTTATATTTTGGTCTCAAAGTGCATCTGTTTTCCTATAAATGTCTCAAGTTTAACCAAATGGTAGAGTAATACTTTATTGTGTATAAAAACCACATTTTCTTTTTCTTTGTGGTACCAGGGATTATACTCAGGACCTTGTACTTGCAGGGTGGGCACAGTGTCACTGAGCTAAATCCCTGGACAAAACTCACATTTTTAAATCCATGACAAAGATAGAGCTACTATGAATTGTGCTTCCTGGAACATGGATGTGCATGGGCCACTGTGATACAATGTCTTTAACTTGGGAAGATACCTAGATAGAGACTAGCTGGGGCAAACAGAATTTCTAGTTTTAGTTTGTTCTCCATACTGGTTTCCATAGTATCTACTAATTTATATTCCACCAACAATTTTGAAGGACCCCCCTCCCCAACACACACAACTTTTCCAGCATTTGTTAGTATTTAATTTCTTGGTGATGGTCATTCTTTCTGGGGTAAGGCAGAACCTCATTCACATGGTTTCTCTTATAAGAGAAGGCCAAGATATGGGTAGGGAGCAAAATAAAAGACAGATCATAGGAAGCAGGGATGTAGATCTTTTTCAAATGGGAAATAGAGCAGGAGATGGAGGGAGGGAAAGAAGATGAGAAAAGGAATGGAGATATGTTACATACATAGACCAAATTCACACAAGGATTGTAAACATTGTGTACTATAAACATATACTAATAAAAAAAATCACAGCCAGTTAAAAAATGAGTGCTACCCACTGCATGCTTGTGCTCAACCTCCTTTTGTTGCTCCTGGGCATGGTCAGGAAAGTACCAATTTCCCCCAGAGGTGCAGGGAAGCCCTAGTCAGCAAGGAGAAGCTTGAGAGGCCGTGCTCCCTGGTGCCTTCACTCAGGTCCTGACTGGATTCCCAAGCCTGGCCAGCGAGGGCAGTAGGTGCTGGTGATACTTTCTAGCCAAACTGAATATGGAGTTTATAAATCTGGGGAAAAGTCTGTTGGACCTCACGTGTGTCTGTTCCAGCATCATCCAGATCTTTGTCATGTGTCTATGCTATGGAATCTAGTAGCTCTGTGTCACATGTGAGTGTTGAGCTCTTAGAAGGTGACATGGTAGATGAGGAAGTGAGTTTTAAATTTTATTTAATTTTAATTACTTTCAACTTGAATAGTCAAATGGAGAAAGTGGCCACCATACTGCATAATCTCAGACAGCACTGGAAATATTCTGGGAGGGTTGGAGGGTATACTTCAGGCCAAGGTTTGACTTCTCTTCTTAAGAAAGATCTGTGAGCCTTGAAAAACCTTGTCCTACCTCCGTCACTCACTATGTGTAGATTTATTATGCCACTTGGCTTCTCCTGGTTGGTTTCTTAATCTATGAAACAGAGACAGAGGGCGAATTGGATCAAATTCTTTTCATGTTAAATTCTTGACTCTAGGGCCGGAGATTTAGCTCAGTGGTTCCAGCACCTGCCCTGCAAGCGCAAGGCCCTGAGTTCGATCCCAGTAACCACATACAATGTTGGGCGTGGTGACTCATGCCCACCAGCCGTCAATACCACATACCACAGTGCTGGGCGTGGTGGCTCACGCCTGTAATGCCAACACTCAGGAGGCAGAGGCAGGAGGATTGCTGAGTTCCAGGCTTGCCTGGGCTACATAGTGAGCTCAGGGCCAGTCTGAACTACAAAGCGAGACCCTGTCTCAAAAAAAAAAAAAAAATTCTTGACTCCATTGTGATTTGTGTTTTGTTTATACATTATATTATTTTCCTATGACCATTGTACCAGATTACTACAAAAGTGATTGGCATAAAAAACAAAACAAAACAAAACAAAGCAGACCTTTGTTCTTTTTAGTTCTGAAGGCCAGAGGTCTGAAAAGGATTTTAGTGGGCTGAAACCACAGTGTCAGCTGGGCTGTATGTCTGCTAGAAGTTCCAGGAAAGAATCCATCCCTTGCCTCCTACAAGGGAACGTGGTCACTGTCGACAGCTTCTGGTAACTGCTGTTGTCCTTGACTTGTGGCCTGTCTCTCCAGTCCCTCCCTGTGTGGTCACATGGCCTTCTCCTTTTCCATGGTAGTAGATCTTTCTCTTCCTCTCTTGGAAGGTCCCTTGTAATGGCATTTAGGGCCCTCTGGATAACCCAGGACTGTTTCCCCTGCAGGGTCTCTAATTTAATTGTACTTGCAAAGATCATTTTCCATATCAAGTAACACATCCAGGTTCCTGGGATTAGGACCAGATATGTCTGGGAGTTGTTCTTTAGCCTGCCACACCTACACAGTAATACCAGCAGTGGATTTTGTTGAAGAAAACACTAGCTAAGCCACTGGATGTGTGGAAGTTGCTGTCTGCCCGCCAGATTTCTGAGGGAGGATTTTCACAGCATTCTGAATGAAGATCTGAGTTTGATTTAAAGAAAAAAAAAAGTGAAACCATTTCCTGTCCTGCTCCTAACAAGTTCCTTGATTAATGTCGCATCATGTTTGCTAATCATGCATCATGTTGCATCATGTTTTGCTAACTCATCAGTACTTGGATTATTCCCCAAAAGGTGTGGAAGGGAACCTCAGCTGGCATTTGAGTCAGGAAAACCCAAACATTACTGTCTGTGCTAGAGGAACCTGTACTGGATCAGCTAGAGAAGTGCTTTCTGTAGCCACATGCTTGTGCATTTGAAGGTATAAAGAATTGGGCCCCACACAGCCCGGGAACAGCTTGTCACTCTGATTTGGATGTTTGGATGTCATATTTTACTCTTGCTTAATCAAATCTAAGAGCAATGATTGGGAAGTGGGTTTTGTAAATATTGTTCCGAAACACATTTCAATGGGAAACAGATGCCAAGTGTTTTTGTTAGTGTTGATGTTTGAAGTTATTGGAATAAAACACACATTCAGTTCTTGGTTAAGCAGAATGCCCACAAAGGCCTGAGATTCAGGGAGGATATGGAGTTTTTTGGGGGGAGTTGTAAAGTTTGAATGTGAAGAAGTTGGCTGGAAGACTTTCATTTTTGGGAAAAAAAAGGACTAAAAATGAAATATTTATCACCAGAGGGATATAGAAGCACAATTATAATTTAAAGTGTGAGTCACAACACAGCCTTATTCAGCCAGGGAACAAAATGACTTCGAGGCAGAATAAAATGACTTCATTGTGTCTCTTGAGAACCTCGCGTTCTCCCAGTTTGCTCATGTCCTTAGGTCAGTGGCAGAGCATCTATTCTGTCCCCTGAGATGGTCAGCAGCTTTATGACTGGCTATTTGTCTGGGGCTGCTTTTCAGAGAATGAATAATGATGATGATAATGAGGGTTTACTTTGTGCCGAGTAGTGCATTTTGTGCTTTTCTCACCGTACCTCGTTTAATCCCCCTGCAACTTTCTCAGGTAGATATTTTCATTCTCCTTTTGTAGACGAGAAGCTGAGACTTACAGAAGTCTGACCAGTCAAAGTCACTTAGTTGCTAGGCTTGGGTACAGTGCCCTGTGTTAGAAAGTCTACCTCCCGGTCGCTTGTCTTCCCCTCCTGTATGATGGGCTGGGACCCATTCTCCAGTTTTCTGGAAAGCCCATGTCACCAGGTACCCTGGCAAACTCCATCCTGGTGTGTTCAGTGCTGGTCACTATCAGCAGAGAGGCTCAGGGTGCACAGGTCTGGGCCACCTCACAGTATCAGAGCACATAAGTGTTTCTCAACCCCACTCTTTTCCTCCCTGTGTGATCAGACACCATTCAGTAGCTTCCTAGGCAGTGAAAACAAAATTGTTTGCCCGAATTTACAGTGACTTCCCCCTCTCTTCTCCACAGGAGGTCTTTCCCCTCTAGCTTCCTAGTCTGCTTTTTCCTGCTAAGTAAACATCTGGTTTCAGAGCATGCTTGCAGCAGGCACTTGAATTCTGAGACAGTGCCTGGCATCTGCATCCACCCATATATTCTTCCTTAGCAATGTGTATTGGGCCCCCTCTGCCAGGGTCTGGTCTGGTGCACACACAAATGCACACTGTAGTCCTCCCCTGGCCTCCCAGAGTGAAAGTGTTCAAGTAGGGGCGCCGCTGGCTTTTGAGGCCAGGAGTTGCTGTCCTGTATGCTGAGGCCAATCAGCATCCCTGGATCTCCTGCTAAGAGCCAGGCAGGGAGACCATTAGACACGTCGTCCATGTGCCTCCAGGTGGCACTATTGGCACTGACTGAAAACTGCGGGAAGATTTGTCACAATGAAGTTTGGTTGGAACCCCCACCAATTCTGTGTTAGGTGAAGTGCATTCTTGTCTTCTTTCCTAAGAATCTGGCTCATGCTTTGGACAACAGAAGGAGGTGTTTGAAAACAGTGGGGGAAACAAACCGAATCAGTTCATCAGGATCCTGTGCTGAGAAGTTGGTGTTTTTAGATGCCCCTTGTTGGGCTGCTTGCCTTCATTTTTTCTTTCCTTTTTTTGCATTTCTGTACAGATACACACACACACACACACACACACACACACACGCCTTTTGATTTAATAATGCCACTTCTATTTACATTCCTCAAAGCAACTCTCTAACAAACACACAGTCATATGCTGAGAATGATTGCAACAGATTTCCTTGTAGTTTAAAAAATAAATAAAAATGCTCATGAACAGGAAAATGAATAAAAATTTCGTGTTGCAGGTATGCACTGGAATACATCACTGAAAATGTGTGAATAGGAACCTCAAATATTACTGTGGTTGTAGCTCACAAATGTGATAATGAGTAATGAAAGTAAGTTGCAAAATAGTATTCATAGTATTGTCCCATCTGTTAAATTTTAAAATATACAAAATAATATAGTAGATTGCTTATTCATATGAACATATATTTTAAAAATGAAATGAAACACACAGCAATGATAAACTTGAAATTCAAGTGAGGGGGAGGAGGAGGGTAATAATTGTCAGGGGAATGTAGGGATCTTCACTAAGGGGTATATGTATTTTATATTTCAAAACGAGTGGGATGGTCACATTGGTATTACTGCATTGTCATTTCTATGTGATGTCTACCTTCACCTCCCCTCCTCTCGTTCCTTCATGGGGGGAATCTCTGTTTGTTTAGATATTCACTCATCCTTTGTGGATCTCAGGGACATTGACCCACTTTCAGGTTGTAGGTCTGGTGCCTGATGAGGTTAAGGATGACCTGGCAGACTTAAAAATCAACTGGTGTCGGCTGGAGGGTTAGCTCAGTGGTTCCAGCGCCTGCCTCGCAAGTGCAGGGTCCTGAGTTCGATCCCCTATAACCACATACAATGCTGGGTGTTGAGACTCACGCCGACCAGCAATCAATACCACATACCACAGGGCCGGGCGTGGTGGCTCACGCCTGTAATCCCTGCACTCGGGAGGCAGAGGCAGGAGGATTGCTGAGTTCAAGGCTTGCTTGGACTACATAGTGAGCTCAGAGCCAGCCTAACTACAAAGCGAGACCCTGTCTCAAAATGGAAAAAAAAAAAATCAACTGGTGTCACTTGTATCACCTTGACTCTAGAGCCCACCCCACTTTTACTCTTCAGGAATATGAGACAGTCAATGTTCATGGCACTATAGCTACTTTGGTTTGGAGTTTTCTAGTATTTGCAGTTGGAGGCATTCAGCTGTCTCATGTCAATTGCTATAGAAGCGTATACTAATCATTTATTAATCAACAGGAAAATAAAGTATTTCCTAATTCACTCAATTTAAAATTTTCCTTCTATTATATTTAAACATTAGTACTTCCTCATATTAATATGTTTTCTGTTTTTCTAAGAAGAAACCCAATGCTGACTACTTTTCAAAGTAAGGAGATTTCATTACCTCACAGTTTTGGTGGCTGAAAGTCCGAGATCTACCAGCCCCATGTGGTCAGCTGCTGGTAGGTGGACCCTTGTCTGCGTCACACATGGGTCCCAGCCCATCATACAGGAGGGGAGGACAAGTGACTGGGAGGTAGGCTTTCCAATACAGGGCACATATATGAGTGTGTGCAGGAAGGCAAGGTCGGGTGGCAGGACAGGAAGCCAGAGGGAATTAGGGACAGGGCTGATGCTGTTATAACTCACTCCACAAGATAAGTACTAACCCTTCCAAGAGCGGTGCTCTCTGAGACCTATCTATCTCCTGTGAGGCTGCTTTACCTTCAACTTTTTTGGGGGTGGGGTGGGGATTGAGTTCAGGACCTTAGCTACATGCCTAGCTCTTTTCATTTTTGATTTTTGAGACAGGGGCTCACTAAATCACTAAGTTGCCCCAGACTGGTCTTGAATTTATAATCTTCCAGCCTTTCTGCCTCTTAAGAGTTGTAGGATTTCAAGGGTATACATCATATATGCTCAGGCCTTATCTCAAAGATTCTACTGTCCTTTAATACTATCAAATTAGGGACCACTTCTCCAGCATGTGATCCTTTTGGGAATAAAATACATCCAAATAATAGCATAGTCTGACAGGTGGCTACAAAAGGGAACTATGAATTGAAGTGAAATAAAATCTTAACGGAAAAGATCATGAAGAGTCCAGTGTGGCTGGTGTGTCAGTCTATCTTTTTCTGGAAACATATGTATTAGTTTCCTTTGTACTAAGTATCTGCTGTAATAAATTACTACAAGCAATGTGGGTTAAAATGAGAAGTTTTTTTTCTTTCAGGAGAAGTTAAAAAAAATCCAGTTGTGTATACAGTAAGACTCTACTACTGAGTACTAGTTACAAGACCTAGTTTCCAATTTAGAGATGCTAGACATGCAAGACAACAGAAGAATGTGATCATTAGTCATGAAAAAGCAGGAAGTAAGCCCAAGATGTCACAGACATTCAAATTAGAAAATGAAGGCACTACAGCAGCTTTTATAATCAAGAGTTAAAAGAGTAAACAGGCAATTTTGGGAAACAAATAGAAGTTACAAAAAAGAACAAATGCAAACTGTAGAAATCAAAAGTGAAAACTGAAATGAATAATATCTGGAGGTGTTTAACAGTAGATTTGAGATGGCAGAAGACAGAGTCAGGGAACAGGAAGGCAACATAGTAAAAATAGTCTCTCGCCATTACCTGTGCCCAGGGCAGTGGCCTGCTGGCCAGTTGACCCCCACCCCATACCAGAGCTGCACTGAGACGGATTAGGCAAGTGTGCACAGGGGAGTTCGCTTGCCACCGGGAACCTTGATCACCAAGCAGGCCTGCGCCATTACCTGTGCCCAGAGCAGCAGCTTGCCAGCAGCCCCCATTCCACACCAGAGCCATTGAACAGGAAAGACATAATCTATGGAAAAGGGCAAGGGACCATGAGAAATCAATCCAACAGCTCCTAGATGATTCAAAGAAGAACATAAGACTGACTGGAGTCATTGAGGAAGCAGGAGACAGTGCAAAAAACATAAAAAACTGTTGTCAGAGATAATGGCAGAAAACTTCACAGGAAAAGAATTGGATATACAGATAAATGAAGCCTATAGGATTCCAAAAGGCCATGACATAAAAATATCTACACCTAGACATATAATTCTCAAGGTTCCAGATACAGCACAAAAGAATGCAATACTGAAAGCAGTTAGAGAAAAGAAGAAAATCACCTATAAAGGGAAGCCCATTAAGATCACAGTAGACTTTTCAACACACTCAATGCAAGGAGAGCCTGGAAGGAAGTGTTTCAAGCATTGCAACCTAGACTGATGTATCCTGCAAAACTATCTTTCAGAATAGACAGGGAAATAAGATACTTCCATGACAAAGAACTCTCTGAAAAACCTCACAAATACAAATTCTGCACTCCAAAACATTCTAAAGAACATCTTGGAGAAAAACACAGAAAATTCCATACCCATGAGACCCTGTAGAGTGAACTCACTGGGGCAAACAAGAAACTGAATGGACAAGGGGAAATGTAAGGAAGAAAAGAGCCAAAAACTGGGAAAAATGGCAGCTCTAAATCGGTCCATATCAGTCATAACCATTAATGTCAGTGGACTCAATGGGCCAATTAAAAGACATAGACTAGCAGATTGGATCAAGAAGCAAGATCCTACAATCTGCTGCATACAGGAAACACACCTAATTCAGAAGGAAACCCACATACTGAAAATAAAGTGGTGGAAAACAATTCTCCATGCCCCAGGAAACTACAGAAAAGCAGGAGTGGTTATCTTGTTTGCAGATAAAATAGATTTCAAACCCAAACTGATTAAGAGAGACAAAGAAGGTCACTATATTCTCATATAGGGAACAATCCAGGAGAAAGAAATAACAGTCATAAATATTGATGCACCAAACTCTAAGGTACCCAACTATATAAAACAAACATTAATGAAAGAGACCAAATCTTGAGACTAAACAGAACTACCTAATGACTGAAGAGAAAATAAAAAAATTGCATATGGGAATGGTGAAATTTCAGGACACTGGAAATTCAGACTTTGTTCATTCATTTATTCATTCATTGAGTCCCACTAAATGGCAGGTATTCTTGAGCTAGAGAAATCTCTTATCTATGAAGTTTTATCCTGTTAAAGGAGACATCAAACAATAAGTAAAGAAATGAATTCATGATACAATGTCAGATCGTGAAAACTGCAACAAAGAACGTAGGGTGGGGAATCAATAAAATAAGGGAGTCCTCAAAAAAGTGTACTTTGAGAAAGCCTGTGTGATGAACTGCCACTAGTGCCGGAGCCAGCCGGACAAAACAGCGGGGTCGTGAAGTCAAGGGGCGCGGATTAAGAAAAGAGAAGAAGACAGGAAAATGGGTTCTGGAGGACCTCTCAGTCAATACTGAGCAGGCACCCGTTTATTGAGCAGGCTGTATTTATACTTTTTCAGAGGGCCAACATGGCCTCAAAAATGGTTACATTTTATCTTATAGGAGAAGAAAAACAGGAACAAAGCATTGGGAAAGCAGTACACAAACAGGAGAAGGATGTCAACTAGCACACAATTAACTCTATTCAAAT
>PVIC010020739.1:0-29188 GCA_004025085.1 Thryonomys swinderianus
GTGGTACCGTACCCGACTGCACAGTCTCATTCAGGCCCCACTGGCTCTCTGGGGCAGACACTATCCTTTCCCTCACTTTTTATACAAGGCAACTAAGACTTGGAAAGGTATGAGAATTGCTAAAGGTCAAAGCTCAGAATGGATTCGATCCAGGAGTTTCAGCCTGCAGTCCAGCCTCCCCCACCAGCACCTCTCTTCGGCGTGGGCGACAGATTGCCGGGGACTCTCTCCACCCCGGCACCGCTCTCTCCTCTTTTGCTCCTCTCCCACAACACGGTTCTTTCAAACACACTGATCATCTTCCCACCAACAGACAGGAGCAATAAGGAAATAAATTAGGCTTTTAACACGTTTTCGACTACTTAGTCACCCACTTATTTAATTATCTAGCTAAGGGAATATTTGACTGGTCCTGTCATTACTACTTCTATTTCTATAAAATTCATGTTCATAGCTTACACGTGTAAACTGAGAACACCTGTGATCTTTGGGTCGAAACTTGAAATTCTCTGACCACTCCAGAAGAGACAAACTCTTAAAGTAGAAAAAGATCTGCAGCAAAGACACACTATCCTTTGCAGGTTCGCTCCTCTAGCAGGATGCCAGCCTAGCCAGCTGGCAATGTTCTGGGGGACTACTGCTGGTCCGGGCTATGCTCCTCATTGTAGGGTTGATGGCAGTTGAGGACGCGGTTGGCATACCTCCCCACATTGCTTGCTACCCAGGAGTGGACTGAGAACAGAGCCAGATCTGAGGAGCCGATGGCATGTTGGGCACGATCTGGAACCCAGAACACTGTGACTAAAACACTCGAGCTGCAGCTCAAAGGGGTGCACAGGGGCAGGGCAGAGCCTGGTGTGGCCAGGGAGCAGCACAGCCCGGCTGCCCAGGGAAGGGGCGGCGAACACTGCTCCAAACAGGCCTTACCTTCCCGACACTCACCTCACTGAGCGAGGGAAAGCGCTCTGTCCCGGAATCCAAGCCGCTGTCTGCCTCCTGGGAGTCCAGAGAGAGGCGCCCTGAAAAGAAGCGTTTAGGTCAGAGGTGAAGCGCTCAGGCTGGGGGGAGAACCTTTAGCCAACACCCATGTCTAGGGCAGGGCTCTCATCTCGTGGCCCCTAGCTTCTCACAACTGCCCTCCGCTCTCAGCACTCCTGGCTCTCACCCAGCTGTGCCCCTGTGCACTGCTCACGGGACAGGTCACCCTTGAAGAAGACCGCAGCGTATCTCCAATCGGTCTGACCTGCAGCTCACTCCCGGCCTCTTCTGGACACTGATCTCTTCTCACAAGCAGTGTCTGCTGAGACCCTGGAGCCAGCACCCTCAGGTGGCCGCTGTCAGGACCAGAGCGGCTCTGGGATCTGCCGGTCCTTTCTGTCCGGTGCTCCCTCCCAATCACATGCTCAGCCCTCATGTTCGGCTACCCTTGTACCATACTGCCTCCTCCCATTACTCTATTCCCAGAGGGTGGATATTATTTTTCCCCAGAGTCTGCCCCTTGGGGTGAGGACAGGGATAACCTGCACACTGCATCAGAGAAAAAAGGGGTGATGGGGGGACTCACCTTCTGATGATTTCTGGCCTGCTTCACCACAGAGAGGAGGTATGTCCTGGAAGAGAAATGCCCAGAGGGCGGCAGAGTCTGTGAGCCTCTCCTGGCTGCCTCCTCTAACCAGTGTCACTTCTGCTTCATGGCCTCAGAAATACCCAGCGAGGAGGGACATCTCTCCGCAAGGCAGTTCGAGAGGATGGTGCCCCCTGACAGTGGGAAGGAGCCTTGCCCTCACTGCATCTGTTGCTCTGGGCCTCAGAGCACCTCCTGTCTCCTGTGGGTTGGATGCCTGAGCAAATGCAACTATCCAGGAGCAAAAAGCTGAAGCAGCGCTGAAGGGAGGGGCAAGAGGTGGCTTGTGAGTCCACTGGGGAACCGCAACGCCAGCCAGTGCAGAGGCTGCGATGCTGACAGTGTAACTGTTTACAAATCGCTCTCTGGATTGCATTTGCTGTTTCAGCAACTGTGTGGACAAACTGGGCATGGCAGCTCACTCCTGTCATCCCAGCACTCGGGCGGCAGAGGCAAGAGGACTACTGCGAGTTCAAGGCTTGCCTGGGCTCCATAGTGAGCTCATGGCCAGTCTGAGCTACATAGCGAGACTCTGTCTCAAAAACAAAGCAAAACAAACAGAAAACAAACCACATTATAAGTGGAGAGAAACTCAGATCTTAGGTAACTCATCCAAGTCGCACAGGAGGGAAACTGCAGCCAGAGCTGGTGCTCATCTCACCTCTGGGACCAGCCTCAGGTCTACACCTCACGGACACACGGATCCCAGCAATAGCAGTGGCAGTAAACAAACATGCAGTGGCCCTTTGCCAGGTGCCTGACAAGGCAGAGACCAGTGACCAGGGCGCACACACATGCACACACTCACATACACACACACACACACACACACACACACGTGACTGGGAATTGAACCTAGGCCTCTGCACTGAGCTATGTCCCGGCCACACACTCTCCTCCCCAGTAAGACTCTCCCTGAGCTGCCGTGTGGCCCAGGCTGGGATCAAACTTGAAATCTATCGTTTCAGCCTGCTACAGTGTTGGGATTACAGGCACACACCACCACCAGGCCCAGATGGGTGGATACCACTGTCATCTCCACTGTATAGATAAGGAAATGCAGCTTCCCAGGGTTAAGTAGTTTGTGCAAAAAGCTAATGATAACTGGAGTTGGGATTTGAAACCAGTGGCCCCAGTCTGCATCCTGAGCTCTTTGTTCACTTTGTAATATGAGAAATCCTTCAGAAAATGAACAGTTTATCTCCTTCCCAGTTTGTTCTGATCTGGATACTGTAGTCTAAAACAAAAAGCCTTAAGTCTCAACTAGATAAGCCTTAAACAATTTCTACTGATTTTGGCAAACACTGTTCTTGGAGATTTTAAAGTTTCTAAAGAGTTACAAAAGTTGGATGGAGTTAAGAAACTAATAGTAAGCTGGGTGTGGTGGCACATCCCTGTACTAGGGAGGCTGAGGCAGGAGGATGGCTGAGAGTTTGAGGCCAGCTTGGGCTACACAGGGTCTTGCTTTGTAGTTCAGGCTGGCCCTGAGCTCACTATGTAGCCCAGACCAGCCTTGAACTCACAGCAATCCTCCTGCCTCTGCCTCCTGAGTGCTGGGATTACAGGAGTGAGCCACCACCCCCAGCACTGTGGTGTGTGGTTACTGGGGATTGATCTTGGGACCTTAGGCTTGCAGGGCAGATGACAGAACCACTGAGCTAAATCCCCAGCCCTTACATAGTGAGTTTAAGGCCAACCTGAAATACACAGCAAGACACTGTCTCAGAGAGAGTGGGGAGAGGGAGAGGGAGAGGGAAAAGGAGACAGAGACAGAGAGAGACAGAGACAGAAACAGAGAGAGAAATTAATAGTAGTCTCTGTTGAAAACAGAGAACCATCCTCCCTCCGGAATTTTCTTTCTTTCTTTTTTCTTTCCCCTGTATGGAATTTTCGACAGACAGCTGCTTGTTAGCTGCTGATGGTGCAGAGCCCTCTGCGCTGACTTCTCCAAGGAGACCTGTCACTCAAAGGGCAAGCGGTGGGAAGTGGCCAGATGGGACTCCAGTGCAGCCAGGGCAGGGACACGCAACAGCCACGCGCAAACTACACCGAAGGGAGGGTCACGGGGGAGCTGGCAGTCTGCTTCTTATTTCCCTCTTTCCAAGGCAAGCATGAGCTCTTGGAGAGCAAGAAATAAGCTTTTCCTTCACACGGTGTGCCACGTGGGCGACAGTCCTCAGTCTCCCTGCTATGTACTGACCTTGGTTTTTCTGTAGAACACTGCACACCAACTCAGCCTTCGGGTCCTGCCTGACCTGGGTGGCCATCCACCCTGGCCTTCTCCCTCACTGGCCACTGCCTGGCGCCTTCCTAGGTCTACGCTGCAGTCACTCACCACTAAGCCACCTGTCTCCTGCTGGATCTTCAGCTGTAACTGAGTGACTCGCCGCCGGGCACCTTCGATCTGCTCTTCCAGCAGGCTGGCGGGGTTCCGGCTATACACCTCACAGATACGCTGGGGAGGGTGAGGAGCAGGAGGGGAGAAGGCAGAGGGGGCTTGGTTAGTAGAGAATGGCCAGCTGACAGTGGGGACACAGGCGGTTATCACAAAACAAAGAGAGAGGGGGACTCCTGTCCTCTGGCGGAGGCAGCACCACTCAGGATCACAGAAGGGCAAATGACGACAAAGAACACGCGAGGCACTGGAGACAGCAGGTGAAACACAAGGGCCGGTGCTGATCTCATCCTTTCGGCAAGGGCGGCTCAGGGCCCTCGGCCTCAGGGGGATCTTCCCGACTCCCACTCAAGGGTGAAAAATGGAAGTGACCGTCCACACGAGGGCCCTAGCTGAGGAGAGGAAGAAGGCAGCTAGGGCAGCCCTGACCTCACTGCCGTAACCTGGCTCCGGGCTCCGGCCCCGCCTCACAGCTGTGCGGACCCGGGCAAGCTCGAGCACATCCTCACTGGCCGAGCGGAGATGACGGGGCTGCCTCGTGGGATGGCATAAGGGCTGAACGCGACGATGTCAAGTGCTCGCACAAGCTCCGGGGCAAGGTTATAGGCCACGGTACGCAGCAGCTACTCATATTTTACTCCAAAAGGAGATAGACAGCTGATAAATAATAAAGAAGTGTGCTCACATATTAGCTAAGCTCACTGGGGCTTCCTGCAACCTGACAATCTTTTTTTTTTTTTTTTCCTTTTGAGACAGGGTCTCGCTTTGTAGTTCAGGCTGGCTCTGAGCTCACTATGTAGCCCAGGAAAGCCTCGAACTCAGCAATCCTCCTGTCTCTGCCTCCCGAGTGCTGGGATTACAGGCATGAGCCACCATGCCTGGCATGGTGGTATGAGATATTGATGGCTGGTGGGCGTGAGTCTCCACACCCAGCATTATATGTGGTTACCGGGGATCGAACTCAGGACCTTGCACTTGTGAGGCAGGCACCGGAACCACTGAGCTAACCCTCCGGCCCTTGACAATCTTTTAAAAATTCCTCACATGTATTCTCTCTCTCTATATATATTTTTTTGAGACAGGGTCTCGCTTTGTAGTTCAGGCTGGCCCTGAGCTCACTATGTAGCCCAGGCAAGCCTCGAACTCAGCAATCCTCCTGCCTCTGCCTCCCGAGTGTTGGGATGACGGGCATGAGCCACCATGCCCGGCACTGTGGTGTGTGGTACTGATTGCTGGTGGGCGTGAGTCACCACGCCTGCACTGGGGTGTGTGGTACTGGGGATGAAAGTCAGGACCTTGCGCTTGCGAGACAGACACCAAAGACACTGAGCTAAATCCCCAGCCCTGGGTTTTTTTGAGACAGGGTCTCAGTATGTAGCTCAGACTAGCCTTGAACTCACTGTGTAGCACAGGCTGGCCTGGAACTCACAGGGATCCTCCTGCCTTAGGTCTCAAATGCTCAGCTTAGAATGCTGGGATAGCCCTGCGCCCCCACATTCAGCAACTCCTCACACTGACTGTCTCATCCTTTGCATCAACCCTATCAAGCCCTTGCCTCAGTCCTAGCCAGTAGTATCATCTGGTAAGACAGTTCCCAACTTCTTTCCACTCCCAAACGTCTGCGGCCACTTTCCCTTCCGTGTTAGAAGACAGGGCAGAACATGAAATCAATCCCTCTGGCTGCTTTGGGCACTTTCTAGGTGCTGCTCATCTACAGTCAGTCTCCTTCTTCCAACGACTCCTTTCTGTTATCCTACAAAAACATTTAAGTTTCCTGACTGGCAACAAACACACCACGATAAAATCCTTTCTAGCAATCCAAATTATTCCTCAAGCCACCGCCCTGCTTTTTTCCTCCTTCCTTTCATAGCCAACTGTTTGAAGATGGCAGCCAGCATTCAGAGCCCCTGTTCTTTGGCTTCTGGTCACTCAACAATCACAACCCAGTGTTTCCCTGTTATCTTAAACAGCTGCTCTTTCGAGGAACAGACGGTGGGACGGTGGGCCGAGGAAGCGCTCTCGGCTGGCCCAAGCCCACCCTTCACTCACTCCGCCCCGCACGGAGGCCCTGGGAGGTAGCACGCAGCCTGTTTCAACAACCGCCTGCACCCCAAGGGCACCGAAGCTCCACGTGGATCAGCCTGTCCTTCTCGGCTTCAGCCCTGTCACTGCCGCGTGCGGGGAGGAGCTTCTCCACCGACGCCTTCAAACTCGGCACAAAGCTGCCTTTCCTTCCTTCCCCTCAACGGTGCTCCTCTCCCGACCCCTCCGCCAGCGGCACCTCTGCCTCCTCAGGCATCAGACGCAGGCCACTTTCTATTCTTCAACCCCTGCTGGCTCCTGTTCTGCGGACCTGAGCTTGGAGAAGTCCCCACTGCTGCTCTGTCCCCTCCGTTCCGCCTCTTGCTGTTGATGTTACTCTGTCCTCACCGCTGGAACGGCCTCCCGGGTCTCCTATTATCGGCCCACTCAGCTCTGTCCTCTACGAGAACACCGATCCGCCCTGTGCTCAGAACCCTCGGATCAACTGCCACTGCTGCCGGGGCAAAGTTCAAGCCCTCACAGTGTGTGCGGCGCTAGTGTCTTTTCAACAACGTCCGCGCTGCCATTTTCAGTGTTCTGGTCACAGCAGACTGATCCAGTACAAGTGTCACCTCATTGAAGCCTTCTTATAATTCCACAAATAATTATTCTATCATTTCAGCTATCATGGCATTGAAATTTTTAAAAATATCATTAAAATACAGTTTATGTCACATAAGCCTCATGATTATTAAGTATGTAATTCAGTGGCTTTTGATATAGTCACAAAATTGCACAACGCTACACCCCCACTGTCTAACCCAGAACACTCCTGTCAGCTCAACGAGAAAGCTGAGCCTGTAGGCGGTCACTGACCTGCCCCTTCTCCTACCCTTCGGCAACCACGCCTGGATGTGCCTGGACGCCCTGTGCAGCAGGAGCCATATGCATCGGGGCTTCCGTCTGGCCTCCCCGGGTCAGCGGGTGTCCAGGGTCTGCTATGTGACAGCACGTGCCCCGATGTCTCACCTTTGGACGGCTGAGTAATACCCTGTGGTGTGGATCTATACTTCACTTACATCTACTCATTAGCTGATGGACATTTGGGTTGTTTTAACTTTGCTGGTTAATAAAAATAAAGCTGTTCTGAATGTTCATGTATAAACTATGGAACCTAAGTTCCTAATTCTTCTTGGTACTTAACTAGGAGTGGAACTGCTGGGTCACAGCATCTTGGTTTAACATTGTGAAGAACTGATCAGGTGTGGGGGTACATGGCTGTAACGCAGCAATCAGGAGGCTGAGGCAGGAGGACTGCTGAGAGTTTCAGGCCAGCTTAGGCTACAGAACGAGTTCGAGGCCAGACTGGACTGCCTAGCGAGAGACTCTGTCTCAAAACACTGGAAATGAAAAAGAAATTTTATATTCCCACACAGTGGTGAGCACAGATCAGGATAGTGCATACATGAACAAAAACAAACAAATACTCCTCAGCTCTGTCCACATTCTTGCCCACACCTGATACTGCCTTTGATACTGGCTTTGGTAGTAAAGTGTCTCACTGTCGTTTTATTAGCAGCTTCCTATGACTAACCACATCAAGCACCTTTTTACATGTGGATTAGCCATTTGCTCTTTTTCTTTCCTTTTTCCCTCCCTCCTCTCACCATCTTTCTTTCTGTTTTGTTCTGGGGATTGAACTCAGGACTTCATGCTTGTCAGGTGGCACTGTGCCACTGAGCTACATCCCCAGCCCCCACCTTCCTTTCTTTTTGGGTGGTACCAAGGACCAAACCAGGGTACAGGTCACAGGACTCACTAAGACAGCTGGCTGGCCTTGAACTTGGGATCCTCCTATCTCAGATTCCCAAATGGCCTAGAATTACAGGCTGTGGTACTGTGTCTGATGAGTTTTTAATTTTGATGAAGCTCAGCTGTCAGGCTGTCTGTGGTGCTGGGGATCGAACCTGTGGCCTCACACCTGTGAGTGAGAGCTCTGCCACTGAGTCCACTCTCAGCTGTTTGTGCTGTTGGTGTCATATTAAAGAAATAACTACCAAATCCAGGCTCATGAAGAATTATATGTATTTTCTTCTAAGAGATATTTAGTTTTTAAAATTTTGGCTGGTACATTTAACTCTTTGACCCATATTGAGTTATTATTTTTTTAGACAGTCTCACTCTGTAGTTCAGGCTGACCTTGATCTCAGAGCAACCCTCCTGCCTCAGCCTCCTGACTGCTGGGGTTACAGGCATGCTTGGTGTGGATGCATAAACATAAGTATCAGCACTTACAATGTAGCAAACTCCCACCCATCCATCCATGTTCTGCAGGACTACTGACTCCTCAAGGGGCCCACCCCCATTTATCTTTCTAATTCTCGCCCCTAACACTACTCTCATCTACCACCCGAACATACACAGTACCCAGCTCACAGCAAGACTTTGGGCTTGGTAAATAAATCAATGTATTGAACCCAAGCTGTCCACTTGCTAGCATTCTTCCCTCGCCTCTTCTGGATGCTGAAGTTCCCTCTCCAAGGCCCAGCAGAATGCTGTCCTCTGGGAGCCTTCCAGTTGCTTATCCTCTTATGGGCAGCCTTTCTTCCTCCCATTCTCCCTCCTACTGTAATTTGAATTTTCCCCATTAGACTTTTAAACACATCAAGGGCAATACAGACAATGAGCACTGAAAAAGAAACATGCTGAGCTGAGACGCAGGGTGAGGAGGCCGCCACGCGTTAGGACTCCTGGTATTCCACGCAGCCAAACTCACCTTCTGATTGTTTTCAGTGCAAATCACATGCCTCGCCCACAGGGCCCACGCCCTGACCCCACAGGTCGGGCCCAGGACTCACCACGCATCCCCACCCTCCATGCGTCTCACTCTTCTTTCCTTGGAAACTCCAAGCTCAACTCCAGCCTGCTCCAATGTTCCTCAGGTGTGATGCTCCCTCGTTTCTGTGTGCCCCCACTTCATCCTCCAGTCACTAGGCTACTCCATTACCTGGGGAGCTCTACTATCCTCTGCACTCTACTGGTACAATTCTGCTGTAACAAATTCTTTCTGGGGCTCAGGTGTTTGAGACAGGGTCTTGCTGTATAGGTGAGGCTGGCCGTGAACTCACTATGTAGCCCAGGCTGGCCCTGAGCTCGCAGTGATCCTCCTGCCTCACCTCCCAAGTGCTGGGATGACAGGAATGTACACTGCACCCAGCTCTGCTGTAACAAATTCAAATGACAAGTCTTCAGTAGTCCTGAAGTTTTATTTTTAAGGTTTTACAGTGACAGGAGATGAACTGTGAACGGAGTTGCACAGGTTGGCAGATGGCGCTAGTACTGTCTCACTAAGGCGTGGCCAGGCCAGCTTCAGAGGGACCTCACCTGCAGCTCTTTCTCCTCCTGTCTCAGCATGTTTCTGAGGATCTGGGTGGCATGTTTCTGAACGTCAGGATCCTAGAAGACAGAAGTGAGAGCTGGGGACCGGCTACGCAGTGTGGCTTCTAGGAGGGAAAGGTCCGAGAGGAGCCTGGCCACGCCATGCTTGGCATACAGTGAGGACCTTGTGGGATGCAGGTGACATAAAGTGTCATTTTGACTTGACTCCTGTACTTGCTAGAAACCTTTACCGTAGGTCACTCTGACATGCTCAGTCCTCTTTCCAGCTGGAAAGTCCTGTTTCCTGTAGCTGCCTGAATCCTGTCCACCTCGAAGCCCTCACACAGATTTTACTAGGAGGACCTCTGTCTTTGTCTGCCTCCTCGCTCCACAAACTGGGGTCCGTATGTCACTCTGCCAGGCAGGTTTTTTCTCTTGGATGCTGTGCCCTGCTCCCCTCATACTGACTGGCCTTCCGTCCATGCCTGGAGGGGACTCTCCCCAGTGGGGGAGCACTCCGACACTCAGGAACACACGAAACACTCAGTCCTGGAGTGTCCTTTCATGTAGCTCTCATTTCTGTTTGACACTGCTCACGTGTCTCTCTGGCTTGCCTCTGCCTAACACACGCTTGTGTGATTTAATCTCCCCGGGGGAGTCTCTGAAGGGGCCACAGTCGAGGAGGGAGCCAGGAAGACTGTTACCTGCAGGGGTCTGGGTCCGGTGATGCGCTGTGGAGGTGGCAGGGGCGGAGGAGGTGGCGGAGGTGGGATAACAGGGGTGTTTCGGGGAGCTCCCGTTGATGGCTCCTGCTGGAGCCCAGAGACACCGACAGAGGAAGGTGACGAGCCCAGGAGAGTCAAGGCAACATAGGCACCAGCTGGAGGGAGACAGGGAGAGGCCTGCTCAAGCGCACTGTTCTAGAGAGGGGATACTCAAGCTACAAAGGGGAGGATGCTTCCCTCTCCTTTCATTCCTTGTAATCCTACCACTTAAATTCTCACTTGTAAAGCCCCAACCATTCTCTAGCTCCTGCCCTCTCACCCCACCCCAATCAACACAAGTTTCCCTTCCTTCCTGCAGAGACCTCAAATATGTGCCACTGCCTCCACCCTGCTTCTTACTTTACCTCATTAAGTGAATCAACCAATGTGAAGCTCCAGCATGCAGCCTACCTGGCAAACAGTAGGCACTCGATTTTAGCCCTCCACCCTAAGGCTCCCCTTTCTGCCCTCAACATTTGCTGTTTCTCTTGGATTATCTGTGCAGACTCAATTGTGGGGTCTTCCTGGGTACAAATATTTTTGTTTCTCCCTACCCTCAAAATAGGAACTAGATGAGGAAGAATGTCTGTGAATGGGAGGCGGGACAGAATGGTACAAAGGGAGATGTGGTCCCGGTGAGGCACGATCTAAGTAGGAGCGCAGAGTGGGTGTGGAAATGAAGCATCTGATGCCTGCAAACAGTAACCGGAAGCTGTGCCCTTCTAAGTGGGAAGCCCCCAGGGCCATTAGGGTTGACTTTTCCTCCCTCCCAGTCCTCTAGTCCCTTGATTTTCTTTAGTGTTTGCCCCTTCCCAACTCACATTTGATAAGTTTCACTACCTCCAGGTGTGAGCTATTGGTCACCATGGTGCCGTTGACCTGTTGGAGGGACAAAGAATGCTGAGTCATGGGGACGGAAACTTGGGGGCTCCTCTCTAAGATTTCAATGTCACTTCATTAGGAAGCCATTTTCTGGGGCTCTTTAGTCATCTCTTGCCACTTGTTTATTCAAATACACATTACAAATTTGTTCCTGTCTATAGGTACCACGTGTTCTGGTCTCCCAGTCAGTATAAAACTGTTCAGGGACAAAACACGTCTTTCCATTCATTTGTTTAGGTTTTAATGCTTTTCCATCCATTTGCCTCACACATGTGTATACCAACTGGCCCTGTGCACCTCCCCCTTTCTGGAAGATCCAAAGTCTCTACATCAGGGTTTCTTTAATGCTTCTAGGACACATTACGCTAAGACAGACCTGAATGGACAGAGCGGTTTCAGCAGTCTAGAACAGCCAAGGACCCAAGACCAGTACTGTATGGGGACAGACGAGTGAGCTGAGCACCAGGAGGCTAGCAGCCCCTCCTTCTTAGTCTTATTTTCATCATGTGTGAAGTGGGGCTAGTAACACCTACAGAAGCCTGGCTGCTTTACAGAGTTCCAAGAGCCGGAACTTGAACCCGCCTATCTGAATCCTCTCCTCGACCTCTCACGGTGGCACCATCCTCTCTGTCTTGATGCCACCCTCAGACCTGGCTCAATGAAATGATGCTGACAGGACAGGGGGCGAACCTCTGCACACCTGCCTCTTTTCCAGGGCAAGGGACTCGGGGTCACTCACTTTGATGATCCGGTCACCCTCTTTCACTCCGGCTTTCATGGCTGCACCCCCTGTAAGGAGAGGGCCTGGTCAACAGAGCCCACATGACCTCCCCCAGAAGTCACTGAATTACAGCATGGTCCGTGGAATAGACCAGAATGCACTTAGAAGAACAAACTCCTCATCTTCTCAGGTAAACACCTGACTAGTAGCTATGGTGGTTTTGACCTCCATATTGCTTTAACTGGCTTCTACCATTAGCTTGATTCGCAACCAGGAAATACAGGAAACATGACAGCTAAAATTAGTTAATGAGAGACGTAAAAATTACATTTTATAAATGTGCCCTAAGATGATCATTAAATCTGCAAGATGCATTTATCTGATCAAAACAAAAGTCCCACAAAGCACATCTAGATGCTTCTAGTACATTAAAGTAAAAAAAAAAAAAAAAAAAAGTACACTGACGACAACACTCCAATTTAGTGTTTTAAAATGGGTACTAAGACTCCTCTCATCCAAAGTGTGCTATTTATGGAAGTCTTGCAAATAGCTTGAAATTCTCTCTTACACATTTGTAGGAATGAAAGCGGAAAGGAAAAAGCTTTCTTGCTTGGAAATATGAAACACATGAGGTGACATCTAATGACTTAAACTAAACTCTAAGGGAATTTGAGCAGAAGTTCTCAGACTTCCATGAGCATGAGAATCACCAGGGGAGTTTATTAAAATGTGTATCCCTGACCTCTTGCGAGAAAAGTGATGCAGTATTAAGGTTGGGCCTAGAAATAAGGATTTCAATCACCTTAGAATGCATGTGTGATTCTGATGGAGGCAAAACACGAATAGTCAACTAAAGAAACTTAGTATTTGGAAAAGACAACAGCATTGCTTTGTTCCTCTTGTGATTCTAAAGCCAATCCAAATTAAGTCTGCCCTCTTCTCAAGACACACACACACATGTGCGCGTGCTTATTTTATTGTAAGTCATCTTTTTGTTCTTTCCTCTTTGCTCCTAACTCTACTCAGCCTATGAGGAAGGGGAAAAAGCAAAGCAGAGCAGAACTCATGTTTCACTGGAGGGGACCCTGTACTTTCTGTATTTAATAGACAGCAGAGGCAAAGTATACGTTATTGGTTGTTCTACTAGCTGTCTCATCCCATTCCAGGAACTCTGAAAAATAAGGAAAGCAAAGAATAAAGCTATCTTTTCAGAGCTTTTATTCTAGAATATGAGAAACAAACCTGCCACTAATAAAAGTTAGCTTTCCAACGTAAGATGCTGTAAGGATTTACATCCTTGTGTGATCCATATATCTCATTTGGTCAGATATTTATAACTGTCTTTTCATTGTCCCTGTAAACACATCCCAAGTCTTTCTCTCCATTACTGCAAGTGTATTTTCCCCTCTCCCAGGGCGGATTACCAGTGTGCTCGCGCCTCCCTGCGTTCTCTTGCAGGCCGGGCAGATAGGGGATCCGCGTCACGACGTGAAGCGCACCCCAAGGGTGGGGCGTGCCTCACACCGTCCTGGTGCTCTCACCCCTGCTGGTCTTCTCCACCCTGGTCACTGACAGTGATTCAATCATTTGGCACAGGACAGACCATGACTCTTCTGTGCACAACCGGTCAAGTGACAGATTTGCTCACGAGGCCCTATCACGCTTCGCCCCCCTTTCACCAAATGTCTATCCCGCCAATCTGGCTTTTCACTTTCATCTTTCACACTACTCCTGAAATCCTCTTCTAAGAGGAATTCCCAAGGTGATCAGCAGAGAAGTGACTTTGCCTGTAGAACCAGACTGCCCAAGCGAACATCCAAATACCATTTCATCTGACACAATACCTGATACATGTCATGTCTCCTTTGGAAATTTATTAATATGAGCCAAATGTGTTCTAAAGCCACTAGGACCAGTGTCCCTCTGAAATGTAAACCTCAGTAATAGTGACCATGTAAGCCCGCAGCCGGGTAACGTGGAGGTCAGTATGAAGAAAGGAGCCCTCCGGTTCCTCTCACATCTTCTGACCCAGCAGAAGAGGTTCACAGGGATGGAATCAGGTTATTTTTCTAGTGACCTGAGGTTTCTCCTGTTTGATTTGTACTTCCCAACTCGAGAAGCCTCGCGGCTTGGCCTTGTGGAGACTGCCCCAGACATCGGCAGGGAGTGGTTCTGCAGTACTGTGTTCTTGGTCCTGTTCCTGGCTCCTCCACCCACATGGCATCCTGCACTCTCCATACATGTGCCTTTCCAGGAGGTGTCCACTGTGGAGTGAGGGGAGCTCTTACCAGGCCGCACGGACTGTACCAGAACAATGCGATCTCCGCTGACTGTGAAGCCGAAGCCATGCTGGTCCTTCTGGATGATGACACAGCGTTGGACAAGACCTGGCAGGGATGAGAGAGAGAAGGGAATGGGCCAGCAGTCTCTGAGGGTTGGTGGCGTGCAAACCAAGGCAGGATCCGAAAACCCCAATGCACTTCTTCCTCAAGAAGCCTTCCCAAACCAACCCATCTCCCAGACTCATCCTGTTCAAATGCATGACAAGCGCTTGCTGTCTCCTCTGTCCCTATGAGAAGAGACCCTTCCCTGCAGTGCTACGGTGCTTGTCCCTCAGACATGTCAGTCCCTTCTGGTTTGACTGAGTAAGACTGGTCAAAGAAAGGCAGGGCCACGTCTGCCTACCCTCCCCTGACTAGTATTATAACAAAGGAATATTCTGTTGGGTCAACAGAAAACTTTACGTCGTGCTATTACCGATGACACCAGCAGCTGGGACACTGATACTTGCTGACTGTTTCTTACAGAGCTGGACACCTTGTGTCGGGTGACTCAGGGCAGATCCCTTGCCAAGTCTAGGGAAGGACAAATGACAGGAGGAACTCTGTTCATGTGAATACCCTCTATGGGACTTTAAATAATGGAAAAAAGCAAGATGAACACTAGTGACTATCCCTGTCCTTGTGATCATGTAATAGGCACTGGCCTGTGCAATTGCATTCTGTGAGGATCTACAGACCCTGTGGGTCCCGGGGCTGACAGAACCAGGTCCACATCTGGCTTCTGTCCCCACCAGGCTTGGACAGCTGGGCAGGTAACTTAACTGCTCTGTGCGTCTGCTCCCTCACCTGTGAAGCGAGGACAGTAAAACCCACTTTCTAGGCTGATGCACACGGACAATTTACATAAGCCAGTAACACAAGGCCTGGGGCACATCAGGTGCTCACTGTAGACTGCGGGGCTTTGTTTGGGGTGCGAGGGAGGATGTGTGCTCTGCTATGTCTATGTGCTAATTCTGAGAAGGGAGTTACCCGTTGTTTCTGAGTTGTCCGAGGGCTGGCGGTGGTGAGAAGGGGACTTGCGCTCAGGTGTGGAGTCTCCCAGGGAAGACAGGCTGCTCAACCTGGAGAGGGCATAAGGGAACCCACAGGTGAGACGGGTGGGGTGCCAGCAGGAGGAGGCCCTGTCCCACGGGCCTGTGTCTAGGACAATGGCTGACTGACCCGCCCACCTCATAACCTGCTCAGTCTGATAAGAGATCAGCTCCATCTGCACTTGCTGGCAATACCGTCTATCTGGAAAACCGGCCAGGAAAGGCAAGTGCGATCTCTTTAGTACCCAGCAAGAGTGAAGAGAAGTGGCCTTCCGCAGAGTCAGTGACAGAGACGATGACAGGGAGGGATGTGCACACACACACTTGTGGGGTCTTACCAGGCTGCGATGGGGCTGGTGAAACAGAATGAAGTGGCGGAGGAAATGAATGCAAGAAAAAGGAGAAAAAACAGCCAGTTAGTGTTGGGTGATGATTTGCAAAGAGGGAGGACGCTGCAATGGCTGCAGCAGAGATGAGCTCTCCGCTTCGCCTCACCTCGCTGCCCCTCAGGGTTCCCCCTTTCCAAGACCTCTGCCTCCAGGAGGCTGACAGGCCGGAGGTTCTAACCCACTAGGTCACTGGCAATTTGTGCTGTTTCAGAGAGGAGGACACAACAGTGCTGATTCCTGACAATGCCCCTCACGTGCCAGGAAGCTCGGGAGACGAGGTCCCTGCGGTAGCAGAACATTCCAATCTCCCGATCAGCCCCGCGGCCCAGCAAGCCTGGGGCACCTCACTTAGAGCCTAACCCGGAAGTACTGCAAGCGCCGCAGATCACCAAACCAGACTGCTTGCTCGATCTCTGTCAATCAGGATCCTTACAGGAACACAAGAAATTCAAATCACTGCCGTGGCTTGTTTTATAGAAAAAGTTATAAATTGCCAGTTTTTAAACAGCAGCTGCTGCCAAGGGGCAGTTCCTATCCCAGCTATAGCAAATGACCAAGAGGAAGGTTATAGGACCGGTGGGTGTAATGGCAAAAGAGACACAGACGTAGACCTTGGTCACATAAAACAGGGAGGAGGCACTTTATATAATAATGCACAATAGCGGCAATATTTTATTGAGGGGAAAGGAACAAGATACAGAACTATGTATATATTGAAAATGGTACATAAAGAGAGAAATTGTTGTTTCATATAATGTATATATTTGCTTATACATGCAAAAAACACTAACATGTTTCTAGAAGGATATAAAAGAACTGAACTATCACTTGGGCTCCCTCTGAGGAGGGACAGTGGATGGCAGGGCATGAGGAGGACCTGGAGCCTTCTCCAGACAGCCTCTTCTGAATGAAGATACTATCCATCCAAAGAACAAACACTAACTCTTAAATGGAAGGGGAGTTTTCTTCCCTTCGCACAGTGGCTCCCCTCTTACCTGGGCAGGTGAGACTGCTTTTTATTGGCTGATCTTTGGGTCAGAGAGAGGACATCAAAGAACAGAGCGTGGGCCCCAGCAGAGAGCGATGCAGGGAACGGGGAAGAAAAACAAAACACGACATAAACCACACAGGCAGACAAGACAGTGGAGATAACTGGTTCAAAAGGAAAGCAACAACCGTGCCAAGAAGAACCCAGAGGTGGGGCTGGCCACAGCATAGCAGATGAGCCCACTGCGGGCCAAGTTCTCCGTGTCATCTGCAGGCGAGGACTTTTCGCAGCTTCCCACACTCTCAGGAGAAAGGCCGTCCTGTCTCAACCTAGGCCCTTGGCCTGGTGCCTGTGGAGCGGCCCTGGGTATTCCCACAGAGCCCCGTGCCCAGCCTCCACAGCATGGACACCTGATGGCAGCGCTTGTCCGCTTGTCAGGACAGCGTCCAGGCCGAGGGTGGACGGTCCATGAGGCCAGAGGCTGTGCTGCTGTCCCGGGCCCCCACGCCTGACCCGGCAGGTGCTCAGTCCTCCTCTCGATCCCTTCGGCTACGTTCTCCCTTCACTTGTGACCACTTTGCTTGTCCTCCTTCCTACACGAAACCCTGTTACTACACCCACACACATTCGCCCAAAGGGAGAATCCGCAGAAGCTGAATTCTGGCGTTCCTCACACTGCCCTCTTCCATCGTTCCCTTTCCAGCCCCGCCCCCGCACGGTAAAGGTTCGGCTCTGCTCAGACATCGGAGGTTCTATTATGCGCAGAAACACACCTATCTCGTACAATGAGCTGTAAGCTACATGTAGCTACTTAAATTTTAATGTTCAGGTTTCTCAGCTGTATTCACTACATTTCAGGAATTCAATAGGTACATATGGCTGGTGGCTATCCTGGCAGATGGAGTAGATCAAAACCCTCCTGTTGTGGCAGAGCTCTACTGGCCAGCACTGCATCATGTACTGTTTGGCGATAGGGATGAAGAAAGCACGTTGATCTTTAGTACAAATACACAGTGACCGGCAGCCTCTCGGGCAGACGGGGCCTCCCAGAAAGGACCTTTAACAGTCTCTTGGTCTGATTGGTCACCTGCTGTCTTCAGTCCATCTGTAACACTGACAGGTTCCCTGTGCTGGGGTTGAATTCCTCCTTATTTCCTCCAGAGAAAGCCTGTTTTACCTCATGACACCTCAGGGCACCTTGCCTTGCTCTTCCTGGCCCTGGGAGGGAGTTGGCTTCCTATATCCATATTAAAGTCTAAAAGATGCATTTAAAAACCTGGTACCTTGGTCTGGAGGTTTAGCTCAGTGGTTCCACTGCCTGCCTAGCAAGTGCAAGGTCCCTGGTTCGATCCCCGGTAACCACATACAACAATACCGGGTGTGGCGACGCACACCCACCAGCAATCAGTACCACACACACCACAATGCCAGGCATGGTGGCTCATGCTTGTAATCCCAGCACTCGGGAGGCAGAGGCAGGATTGTTGAGTTCAAGACTTGCCTGGGCTACACAGTGAGCTGAGGGCCAGCCTAAACTACAAAGCAAAACCCTGTTTCAAAAAACAAAACAAAACAAAAAAAAACCCACCTGATACCTCACTCACTCCCTTCCTCCGTTTCTCCCCTGTTCCTCCTCATTAGTGTTTTTTGTTTTAGGGTTGTGAATCCAGGGCCAGGCACACACTAGACCCACACTCTATATTGCGAGCTCAGCCTGGTTTGGCTCGTATATGAGCTGGGCCATAACTGAAGTAAAATGAAGCAGGTGCATATACATCTGCATATGTAGCTGTAGGAAACTGCTGCAAGCACGGATAAAGATCCCTCCCCCAGCCGCTGCAGTTCCTCTGGAAGACAGTCCCGGGGGACAGGGCAAGGGGAAGAAGCTGAGCGCAAGACCACCACAGAGGCAGATGGGCTTGTTCTCTCTGTGAGCTGAAAGAAGGAATTAGAGGAAGCAGCAATGCTTTCCAGAAGGCAGACTGGTGGATGGAAAGAATGGTTTTACTTCCAGGGTTGCCTGGATTCTGAGTCTGAGCAACGGATGTAGGAGGGAGGCCTGGGAAGATTATAATCTGAGACAGGAGGGAGAAGACCCAGCAGAAAGGAAGGAGGTGGCATCTCCTTCGTCCCATCAACATCTGGCAGCAGAGCTCAGATCCCTCTCAGCCTGAGCTCTGGGGGTTCAGTGAAGGCCCTGGAGAGAACTCTCCTCCAAATCTGTGCTCTAAATAACACCACTGAGTCAGACTTTCTGACTCAGCCTCTTATTTACCCTCTACATCTAGTCAGTCAGGACCCTGCTGCAGTGGTTTTGGGATCAGATTCTAGTAAGAAACACGGAACCTACGTCCCTCATACTTGTCATTTACAGTAGGGTTTGTGCTCCTGAGACTCTAACTTGCATTTCTCTAACAGTCATAGATGGTGAACCCTTTTTCATATATTTGTTGGCTGTACTTCTTCCCCAGTGAAGTGTCTGTTCATTTAAATTGCCCATTTCTTGAGTGGGTCTTTTATTTTAGGTGGTCTAATTTTTTTTTTGAGTTCTTATATATTCTACATACTGTTAGTCCTATCTGAGGGATAGCTGGAAAATTTTTTTCCTGTTCTGTAGGTTGTATCTTCACTCCGTTAATTGCTTCTTTTGCCATACAGCTTTTTAATTTGATGTAATACCATCTCTTGATTCTTAATGTTATTTCTTGTGCAATTGTAGTTCTGTTTATATCTATGATTTCAAGTATTTTGTGTATTTTACTTTGCAGTACCTTCAATGTTTCTGTTTTTATATTTTAGGTCTTTCATCCATTTTTAATTTAATACAAGTTGAGAGATATAGGTCCAGTTTTAATCTTCAGCAAACACTTATCCAGTTTTCCCATCACCATTTTTTGAAGGGGCTATCTTTCTTTTCTCCAGCATATACTTTTGACTCCTTTGCCACAGGTAAAATAGCTCAATGTGTCTGTGGACTTCTTTTTTGAGACATCTTGTTATGTAGCCCAGGCTGACCTTGAACAACCCTTCAGTGTGCTGGCATTACAGGCATTTGCCATCTTACAGCATAACAATAATATTCTGATGAGCCCAGGCCAGCTATCTTGTTTAACAAATGACCTACAAGAGGGATTTGCCGATGTCTCCTCTTGATTAGATTCAATTAAGCATTTTTAATGACTTACATAAGTGATGTTGTCTGGACTATCCCATTTTGGGAATGTGAAGTTTGATTACTCGGGTGTTTTTGAGACTTTGCCATGGTACAGGTCTATTTTCCCTTCTGAATTAATGAGAAACCCGTAGGGCTATATTTTGAGAATGCAAGACTATCCCGGCCAACAATATCTAACCTAATAGTTTTACTATCCACTGATGATCCCTGCCTGAACCAGTCACCACAGTGGTGGGTACAAAATTGAAACTTGATGTTTCTGTTATTCCTTCTGTAGCTATTAGCAGGTAACTTTTTACTCTAGAACAGTACTATGAGCCGGGCATGGTGGCTCACGCCTGTAATCCCAACACTCAAAGGCAGAGACAGGAGGACTGCTGCAAGTTCAAGGCTTGCCTGGGCTACATAGTGAGCCTAAGGCCAGCCTGAACTACAAAGCGAGACCCTGTCCTAACCAAACCAAACCAAACCAAACCAAACCAAACCAAACCAAACCAAACCAAACCAGAATAGTACTATGAACTCACAGATCTTTTCTTCTCCCAAAATAATGCATTATAGTTCATTATCCTTTTCTTTTTAATGTTTAAAATGTCTCAATTTGGTCACTGGGAACTTTTACAAATCAGCTCCTGGCTTTTTTTTTTTTTTTTTTTGATTGGTACCAGGGATCGAACTGGGCCCTTGTGCTTCCAAGGTAGGTGTGGTACCACTTGAGTTAAATCCCCGGCCCAAGCTCCTGGCTTTTTAACATGTCTTCATCTGTATTTGATTATGTCCCAGCTCTATGCCACAAAAAGACAGTAGAGGTTCACCTTATACTGACCCCATGCCAGACCTGGAGCCAAAATTTCTCTCAGGAGCTCTGGGTCCTGTTGGCAGAAAGATCCGGCCACAGGGCGCTCACTTGCATTGAGCTGTGCTCTATGCAGAGCCTTTCAATGAATGGCAGTAAGAAATTAAGGATAGAAGTCTGAGTTCACACTGGTAATTCCAATTTGAACCCAGCATGACAGAAGTCTCCCCCTTTCCCCATGCTATATTTCATTTTCCTTTTTCCTACAGTAAAATCTTTGTTCCTAATACCAAAATCTTTGTTCTTTTTTTCTATTCTATTACAAATGTCTTCTAGAGTTGTGATATCAATGTCTCTAGCAAAAATAAACCTAAGTTGAAGATTTCCTTTAGTTCTTCTTGCTCTTAGACAATATCTCATTACAAGACCTATGTATGAAGTTACAGTACTTGGGATTTTTTTTTATATTAGTGGATTTAAAAATACATTTTGGTTTCTTTTTATATTTGTACTGTACTTGGTTTTTGCCTTTCCAGGTTTACATGTTTATTTATTTTTTTTTTTTGGGAGACAGGGTCTCGCTTTGTAGTTCAGGGTGGTCCTAAACTCTCTATGTAGCCCAGTTTAGCCTCAAACTCACAGCAATCCTCCTGCCTCTGCCTCCTAAGTGCTGGGATTTCAGGTGTGAGCCACCACGACCAGCACTGTGCTATGTAGTTAAGGGGCTCAAACTCAGGACCTTGCACTTACAAGGCAGATGCCAGAACCACTAAGCTAAATCCCTGGTCCTAATTTCATTTTTTGAATATGTTAAATATCTACATAGTTGAAACTCAAAATGAAGATCTTCAAGTATATTCAGAAGGATCCCTATCCCTTCATTTTACTCCTCCCAAAGTAAACATTTTCATTCATTTTTGTTTCTTCTAATAAATACATACATATTAACTATATTTATTTTCCTTTACTGCTTTTGTTAGTTTGCACTTTGCTTCTTTTTACTTTGTAGCATCTGTGCAGTACCTGAGAGCTTCCCTCTTCCCCCTCTCATTTCCAGTGTGGCATGCTCCGACGCTCAGGCTTGGCCTTCCCACATGGCTCACTTCTCCTTGGTGCACTAGAGGGCAAAGGTACAGCGTGGACTTCCCTGTACATCCTAGTGCAGCACCAGGTATGCAGCAAGTAGTCTACAAACAGCAGGTTGAAAACTCCTCATCCTGAGCTGGATGGTAAAGCAAGACACTGCTCAGTAGGCTTCCAGAGAGAACATGAATCTCTTTTATCAGCCTGTGATATGTTTGGATGTGTGGATGTATATATGCAGTAAAAAAAAAAAAATCAGTTACTAAGCAAATTGGCATTTAAAAAATAGAGATTTCTGCTTTCTCTTGAAAAGGCAGAAGCTGTGGGACTGCTGGGCTTGTGGTCTTGCAGCCGAGTGGTACTGGCCTCCCCTGATGGGGCTAAGTCCCACCTCTGCCCAGGCACCACCGCCCCAGCTTATAACCCTTCCTCTCTGTTCAGATCCCTCGAGGCATCTGAACTCAGAGTGGTCAGGTAAAACTGGCTTCCAGAGATAAAAAAGCCATAATAAGCAAACTCTTGTTTCTAGCTTTCAAAGGGAAGTCGCCTCACACTCACCACAACTCAGCCGTGTGGTGAGCACAAGGTCTAGGTGTCCATGTTCTGTGGGAACACGGATAACCTTCTTATCACCTGTCACACCCCACGCTAAGCACCTATCTGCCAGAGAGTCTCCACTGATCTTCCAAAAGCCGGGGCAAGAGGGAGCACGCAGCCATCGGCTGGATGAATGAGCAGAGGTAAGCAGATATAGTTGTGTATAGTTAGTTCGACTTCAAATTCTGTGCTCTGAAACAAAAACTTAAAATACCTGTGGCCATATGTAGACTTACGTGGCCTTGATTTTTCTCTCTAGTACACATACATATGCACACATATACATAATATACATGTAATACGGAAATCATACAGACTCCCCTGTAGGTATGACATCTAAAAATATATAATGACACAAACACTACTCATGAATATAAAATATATAATATGTATGCATCTTTGACAGGTAGGTAGAGCGATATTGAGAGAGACAGAGAGAGAAAAAGGTACACTATATACAGGCTGTGATAGGTCTTTTTTTGGGGGGGACAGGGTCTCACTGTAGTTCAGGCTGGCCCTGAGCTCATTATGTACCCCAGGCAAGCCTCAAATTCAGCAGTCCTCCTGCCTCTGCCTCCTGAGGGCTGGGGTGACAGGCATGAGCCACCATGCCCAGAGTTGTGGTATGTGGTACTGATTGCTGGTGGGTGTGAGTCACCACGCCTGCCTTTCTGTTGTATGTGATTACTGGGGATTGAACCAGGGATCCTGTGCTTGCTAAGGAGAACCCCTGAGCTAAATCTCCGGCCCTGTGACAGGTCTTTTTGAGATCTGGGCAAAGGAATACTCCCAAGCCCCTTGTAATCCTGGAAGACCTGTCTAGGCAGGACCTTCACACCACAGAAATCCATTCTCTGAACCCTGACCTGTCTTACTGGTTATTTTCCCCTATCTGCAGGGGAGAAGCCTGAAGGAGGCTCCTGGCACGCTGACTTCCCAAGGACTCTGTCTTGGAGCAGGGTCTTCCCTGGGGTCTGTGGCTGATGAACGCTGCTGCTTGTATGTTCCTGCAGCAAAGGCTGCGGCACCCTCTTGCTGCCCTGCCAGAGGAGTCCTCTCATCCCTGGAATGAGGGCCCAGACAGGGCTCACGGCCCGACTGGTCCACTTACTGGCTTCCAGCAGCCGAGGGATCACCTGAGACCCTACCCCTCAGGATTCAACTCAGCAGGTCGAGGATGTAGAATCTATTTTTATTTAACAGTCCAAGTGATTCTTTAATCCTAGGACCTAAGCTTTGGAAACTCTCAAACCGTTTAACTTCTGGATCTCTCGCCAGCTTTCTCATGTGTATGATAAATACAGACTGGTCTCTTGCCTTTGTCTGTCTTCATCTGTGAAGCATCAGCCCGCTGCAGCGTGGCTTGTCCACCCTGGGCTTCTCCATCCAAATACACTCACTAAGGCGATAGGCAGCACGTGGCCTTCCAGAGATGACAAGAAGACTAAAGAGCAAATGCTCTGACAGCATAAAATCCTCTGCTCAAGACTTTATTCTGAACCAGGGATTTAGCTCAATGGTTCTGGCATCTGTCTCCCAAGAGCACTGTCCTGAGTTCAGTCCCTGGTACTGAAAAACAACAAACAAAAAACCCACTCTATTCTACTCTTTCCTGGTCTTTTCCAGGTTCACACTGCGTCACCCACGTTCAAAGAGGTGAGAGGAACAGGACAAGAATGAGTGAGTGAACAGTAAATACAAAGCCCTCCTGAGTGTTCAGATCGCAGTGGGAAAGGCTGAGGAAGCTCTCCTTTTTATTTCCTTGACGGTCCCAGTGTTTCAGAGCTGGCAGCCTGGGGGACACGCGTGCACGGAGCAGTGCAGCACAGCGAGTGTGCTGAGGGCTGCTAAGTAGTCTCACAGCTTTGAGAGTCAAAAGACCAGCTCGGGCTCGGGCTCGGGCTCAGTCCTTTCCTGGCTGTGCAGTCTTGAACAAGCCACCTGACCTTGCCAAGCGTGTTTCCCAATAAATACTGTGGGTAACAGCAACAACCAAATCACCCTCACTCTCACCTGAAAGCTAGAAGACGCAACCTGAAATCAGTCTCCCCATCCCAAGCTCAGCCCAGGTCCTGGGCACGTGTTTCCTCTTTGGCCAACAGTGCTGTGCACTTGCACGTGCTAGAAATCCGAGTTACTTCTGACATCGCCCCACAAACTGAATCAACTGCCAAGTTCTGCTAGGATCGCCACAGAGCTCTGGAATCCACCTACTGCTTTTCCCTGCCTGCAGCGCCATGTTGGTGGAGACACACGCATCTGTCAACAAGAAGAGCTGCCTGCCCACCTCTACTCCAGCTTCAACCCCTCCAGCAGCCGGAATCCATTCTCTCTGACTGGTCTTTCAAAGAGATGAGTTAGAAGACGTACACTTCAAAGGTTTCCCAGGGAACCTGGACGCAGCTCTAATGCTGGACATACCTCACAGGTCCTTCCCAAGGTCTTCATCTCCTGTCCCTCCCCGTGGGCTCACTGCAGTTCACCCCAGACTCCTCTGCTCCCACCATGGCCAGATGCGCCTCTGCTTAGTCTTCAGGGTTCCGCTAGGAAGCGTCCCTGAACCTCATGATACTGCTTCCCCCTGAAAATTTCCTTAGTGATGGCGAATCAATAGTGACTAAATGACTGATTATAGTCTCTTTCCCCAACTTGCTAGTAAGTTTTGTCTTTTTCTCTAGAGTACACAGCAGCCTCAGAATACCATATATAGTGTAATTAAAATCAGATAACAGATGAGAGAACTTCAGACATCAAAAAATTATCAGCACATATTGATCACAGTGGTTAAGGCAAGCAGTTTCTGAAAGATCTCAATGTATATAAATTAGAATTGTGCTCACAACTTAATTGCTTTAACAAAGATTACTAAATAGGACAGCATGAGCCTGTTTATGGATTTACAGAGGAGTAAACCAGCCTCTCTGTAAGCCCTGAAGTTCTCCAACCTCCAAATTTCTATACTTCCATCCTATGTACAAAACAATGAAGCATGTGCTAAACCAGTGATGTGTGTTACAGCACGTCAGAGGCCGCAGAGTGGTTTGAGGAAGGGATGGCACAGGAGGAGTTGTGAAGGAGGATACTACCCTGTGCTCAGGGGAGGAGCAGGACGGGTATTTGTGCTGAAGAAGGGGATTCTGGGCAAGAAACAGCGTATGAAAGACACAGCGAGTGTGGGAAAGCTGTCAGTGCAACAGAGGGGCAAGGGGACCGAGGGAGAACCGAGGGGACCTGGGTTCCCAGCTCAGTCCTGCCAAGCTCTTTGAACTGCAGTTTCTCTGGCTCAGCAATGTGGGTAATTTACCTCCCTGCCCTGTCTATGTCACAGAGCACTAAGGTGACGTGTCCATGTTTGAAGTGTGAGGACAGAGGGAAAAGATGGGCAGGGCCTAGAGAACCTTAAACACTATCTGAAGATGATCAATTTTATTTACAGAGAGGAGCTGTATCTGGTAGAACCAGATTCTGCCTTTAAAAAAGAAAATCTAGGACTGGGGGTTTAGTTCAGTGATGCTTCACTTGCCTTGCATGGTCAAGTTCGTGAGTTTGAACTCTGGTACTGAAAAAAAAAAAATCTAACTGCAATACTTAAGGGAACTGGCAGAGAGAAGGGTGGAGGCCCAGAGCTCAGGCAGGGCAAGGAGAGGAGCGCTCCACGTGGGCTGTTTGGGAGGACGAAGAGTAACACCAGGGACGCCTCTAGCCCTGCACTATCTCATGTGCCTGAACTCTGCCTTGTTCAAATGGAAATACGTTGCAAAAACAAAATACACACCAGATTTCAAGGTCTTTGTAGAAGGAGTCAAATGTCTCAGTAACTATTTATATTGTCTCCAGACCTTTCGACCAGTCAGAGTAAAATGGACCCATCCAGTGACTTGTTTCCTAAAGCACCTGGTATGAATTTTTGTCTTAAGTTATTTATTTACTTATTAATTTTTCCTGGTGTATATTTCTGCCAACCTTCTCCCAAATGGTGGTTGACTCTCCCTTCCTGCTCTTGGGACCGGGAATCCCTGAAGTGTGGAGACATACACCAAACCCGCGGAGCCCGGCTCTGAGCGGGCAGCCAGCTCCACTCTGGGAAGAGAAGGGCCAACGCTGCACTGGGCTGCACACCTTCTCTCCACTCAGAGCTCGGCCCCACACCGCCATCAGCACAGACTCACCGCACAGGGCACTGAGGAGCAGTACGGCGCGTGGGCCACATCAGGGGTGCGATCTGGCTCTGCCTCTGACCCCCTACGTGATCAGGGTGAATATGTACTTTTGTGAACCTTAGTTTACTCATCTACAAAAGTGAACAACAGTGCCTCCCCTCCTGCTGCAAGAATGGCGAAATGTGAATGAAATACATGTGTCTAGTCAGTGACTGGCAATACTTTAAAAATGGCTGCTAGTCCCATCGTAAGGCTCTAAGAAAAGCGTATTTAGTAAGGGACTGCAGAAGCAATCAGAGCCTGCCTTGTGACACAAAAGGTGCAAATTATTATTTTTTTGAGAGGGTACCAGATATTGAACTCAGGACCCTGTGCTTGCCAGGTGGGCGGGAACCAAAATTACATCCCAAGCGCCAGAAGATGTAAATTTTAGTTATCTAACATAGACACATCTATCTTATATGTCTCTTCTGAAGTGGATGATCTGCTGCCGACTGTCATGTTTATCCACATTCTTTTCTTTTTGCTAACATGACCTCCACCAACCATTACTTTCGAGGAAAAGAGGAGTGTCTCCAGAGAGCAGTGGAAACTAGCAGGCCTGGATATTGACGCTAGATGTGAAATGCCAGACAGCAGAACCACTCAGCCTCGGGAAGATCAAGGCCCCGCTCGGTGGTGGGGTAATAAACAAGGGCCAGGAGGGGAAATCTCTGAGGCTGCTGCAGCAGGAGGGGAGGCAAGCCATGGCAGCTGGAGGGCTGGACTGCAGTCTAGACTTCTGGGTTTGAGCTAACGTGGCCCCTGTCTTTCTGTATGCCCTTGAAAAGGGAGAAGAAAATTATACATAATGAGCATCTAATATGTTGTAGACATTCATTTAATCTTCACACGACTTGGTGATGTAACACTGTTATTTTCCCCAGAGATGAAGCAGATGAGATTGACAGAATTAAATACATTACCTGAGGTGGCACGGCCGGTACCGGGGATGCCAGGAAGCAAGTTAAGTGCACCTCAAAAGGAGCTCAGCCCTGCTCTGTCCTGCTCCTTCGTTCCTTCCGTCTGAAAGGACAGAGTCTCTGCATAGAGGTGAGGGCAGGCCATGGCCAAATTCATTTCAACTGGAAAAACCCATGAACATAATTGCCAGAAAAATGATCTGGAAGAATTTAGTGTCTCCCCTGGTGATACCTCCAAGGTGGCTAAGAATTTTTTTTCTTTTTGAGACAGGGTCTCACTTTGTAGTTCAGACTAGCTCTGAGCTCACTATGTAGCCCAAGCAAACCGCCAACTCAGCAATCCCCCTGTCTCTGCCTCCTGAGTGCTGGGATTATAGGAGTGAGCCACCACTCCCGGCACTGTGGTACGTGGTCCTGATTGCTGGTTGACTGCTGGTGGGTGTGAGTCACCATGCCCAGCATTGTATGTGGTTACCGGGATCAAACTCAGGACCTTGCACTTGCAAGGCAGGCGCCGGAACCACTGAGCTAACCCTCCTGCCCGGCTAAGAATATTTTATTTGAGTTTCCTGGTTTTAACAAAGGGCAAAAGAGATAAGAGCAGCCCCTAAATTACAAGATAAAGAATGACCAACCCTCAAAGACCTGGCAGATGGGGATAAAAGGGCCTCATTCTGTGGCATGAAGTTTCCTCCTTATGTCCATTATGTGAAGTGATGCTAAAAAGGCTATATGACACTTCTAGGGCTCAGCTTTGTGTGTATACATATATGTATGTGTGGTTTTTTGACAGGGTCTTGCAATGTATTCCAGGCTGGTCTTGAATTCATTGTGTGGCCCAGGCTGACTTTGAACTCACAGCTATCCTCCTGCCTCTGCCTCCTGAGTACTGGCATTCGAAGTGTGCATACCACATGCCCTAAAGACAAAATGGGAAGGCTACATGTTGTACTTCCACAGGACACTATGACGACTAATGACTTGTTATATTAAAATCAGTCTACCTGGGCTGGAGGGTTAGCTCAGTGGTTCCGGCGCCTGCCTCGCAAGCGCAAGGACCTGAGTTCGATCCCCGGTAACCACATAGAATGCTGGGCGTGGAGACACGCCCACCAACAATCAATACCGCATACCACAATGCCGGACGTGGTGGCTCATGCCTGTCATCCCAGCACTCGGGAGGCAGAGACAGGAGGATTGCTGAGTTCGCGGCGGCTTGCCTGGGCACCATAGTGAGCTCAGGGCCAGCCTAAACTACAAAAGCGAGACCCTGTCTCAAAAGCAAAAAAATCAGTCTACCTAAAGTTTTCCTCAAAAGAAAATCGAAAGAAATTCTCCTAAAGGTGATGATAATACATTAAATACAAACTTTTAAAGACTAGATCTATAAAAGGCTCAAAACAACCCTCACTTTATACTGTGTAAGTGGAATTATTTGGGTCAATATTTGATTATTGGCAAAAATAAAGGTCAGATCGTACAACAGGCAACAAAATAATAATCAATTCAAGAACTCATCATTTCAATGAAAACAAACCTGTCGCTTACCTAAGATTACTAGGTTCCCTTTCTCTCTTTATTGATACCAAATGGATAGAAAAGTATTGAGTTAGCGGGAAAGTCAGTCTTTGATTTTAACAGCTTAACAGTTAAGTCATAAAATGAGTAAAGTGTGGGCCAGAGGGTTAGCTCAGTGGTTCCGGCGCCTGCCTTGCAAGCGCAAGGACCTGAGTTCGATCCCCAGTTACCACATATAATGCTGGGCGTGGTGGCTCACGCCTGTCATCCCAGCACTCGGGAGGCAGAGACAGGAGGATTGCTGAGTTCGCGGCGGCTTGCCTGGGCACCATAGTGAGCTCAGGGCCAGCCTGAACTACAA
>PVIC010020740.1:0-29227 GCA_004025085.1 Thryonomys swinderianus
TTTTGTTTTTTTTTTTTTTTTTTTTCTTTTTGAGACAGGGTCTCGCTTTGTAGTTCAGGCTGATCCTGAGCTCACTATGTAGCCCAGGCAAGCCTCAAATTTACAGCAATCCTCCTGCCTCTGCCTCCCGAGTGCTGGGATGACAGGCGTGAGCCACCATGCCAGCCACTGTGGTGTGTGGTACTAGTTGCCGGTGGGCCTGAGTCACCACGCCCGCTATTGTATGTGGTTACCGGGGGTCGAACTCGGGACCTTCCACTCGCCAGCCTGGTATCAGAATCACTGAGCAAAACCCCTGACTCCACCCTACCTTTGTTTTAAAACTCACCTAGGTATTACTAGGCTGAGGAGGACCGTTCCTTAGAATAATAAATATGCAACATATTGAATACGCTGAATGAATGAACAAGCTGCGACTGTGCTGGATAGCCACACACCCCACACACCGTGACCGCTCAGATCACCTCTGCGTTCCGGAGCTGCGGTGGACAGGTCCTGGGCACTCGGACAGGTGCGAGAGTGCCCACCTCATGTCTCACAGCTCGCCACTTCTCCACTTGAGGGACGCCTTCGGGGCCCCAGGGCCTCGGCCCAGTAGCATATCCTTATCTGGATCAGCTTCCCAGTCCCGCGGGGGTGCAATTCTAAGGTATGTTCCACATGGTTCCTTGGAGGGTTTGCAGTAGACTGAACCTCAGCAGTCTGTGCTGGTGACTCCCTTAGTTGAAACACATTCTGGCTTATTCCTTTTCTGTGTCTATTTCTGCACTCATTCCCTTTTGGAGCTTAGGATCACAGCTCTAAATAAATTACCTACATCCAGGCCTTCTCTAAGGGCATTTAGACGAACCCAGGTGAAACACTGTGGTGTGAACTAGTCAAACAGTCCTCATTAAACAGTACTGTCCACCTTCCCTCCCCAGTAGCAAAGCAGAGAAGAGGAAGGGGGATCTTTGAATAAAGGAATGTGCTCACCAGTACAAATGCCACCTACTTGTCTAAGTTTTCTAGGAGAAAAACACTTGAGACTGTGGGTCAGTTACTTTTCTTTTTAGACCACCTGATTGGCAGTTCATGGTTTTAGACTAACACCATCCACAGGAGGAACGATATACCAGTGTGGCAGGCACGGTACCCCAGAATCCAGAGGGGTCAGGGCAGCACAGGCCGCATGGCGGGACAGAAATCCTCTCAGGTGCTTTTAGTTTTCTTCCTAAGAATCAAGCCTGTTTATTGTCTTCTTACAGTTAGTGTGATTTATTTGGCTAACTGGCTTCTTTCCTTTCCTAGCCATTAGAACATGAAGTTGAAGAGGATTGCAAGACCTCATCTTGTTCACTATCAAACATAGGTATTTAATACACATTTGCTGAATAAATATTTTAATAAATGATCTCTATTTCATAAAAAAATTATATTGTATTCTTCCAGTTCTTGCTCACTAAAGTGTTAGTAGACGTTGATTAGATCACCTCTCCCTCATAATCGTATTTGATCACTGCATACTTAGATATAAATGGAGAGTAGTATGTCAAGTCACAAAGGTAAGGGGAAGGAGGAGGCCCTACCGTGTATGTGGCGTAGAAGGTCATGGAGGACGAGGAAGGAAAATCCTATCCCACTTTATGTTACTCCAGTCAGCTTTGACAAAAGTTGTTAGTTTTCTGTGATCCAGTTATCGTTAACCTATGGACTTGTCAGCTGTTCAACAAATTAGTTATCTTGCTGGCTCTAACATAGGTGAGAGTCAGGCGGCCCCTTTAAGACGCACTCGGGGGATCCCTACTGCTCCCCTAAACACTCTTATAGGCTGTTCACTTCCCTGGTTCTTTGTGAAACATAGCATCTCAGTGCGCTTCTGCATATCCGAGCTTGCTTCTTCAACGCAAAAGAGTAATTTCAATATTTCTGCTAAATGAGGAATATTTTGGGACACAATGATAATTAAGTGTTGAGAATATAGTGATGCACTTGACATGAGGGGGAAAATAAAGAACTTTTAATTCAACTCCAACTTTAACAGCATCTGAACTCAACAGCTAGAAATGCCAAGCACCCAGTATATAACCAAGCTGTAAAGACTGTGATTATCAGCTGGGGAAATTGAGAGGTATTATTTCAGTCACCTCAGTGTGCACGTGTCTGCAAGTGCACAGAAAACATGTCTAATTATAGGGCCTTGACTACGGGCTCTAAGCTCAGAATGAAGTGGGACTCTAACACAATTACAAATTTCCTCATGGTGAAGCCAATTATTATGAGGTCTATAGACCAGGAAGACAGAAATTCAACTTAAAAAAAATTTCCAATATTGAATGGCCCAAGATTTTTTGGCATTAAAGCCACAGTGAACTAAGTATATGGAATAAATTATGACAGCAAAAGAGCCATTAGAAAGGTCCTCACACCAGCTATGATTCAATTATGCCAGGGTTCAGCCCATCATACTGATAATGGCAAACGTTCTTCTTTCTTCATGCAATGAAGAGGACATAGCATTGTTCTCACACTTGTCCCTTGATGCCAACAAAATTATGGGTTCTACTGCAATATTCTGTGCCCGGTTCTTCAACTAATATTAAACTTAGGTTTCAGAGGTATTATACCCACTGAAAACAATGGTGAAGTCTCAGGAAATTTTCTGATGAATACAGACTTCCCACAAACAGGAAGTTGGTCTTTGATTCATTCACTGGAGAGCATTTACTGCAGCCTGCCTACGTGCTTGTTAATTAAGGTCGCTAAGTGCTGGGGAGAGGAAAATGAACTCACTATGGTTCCTGCCTTCATAGTGCTATCAGAGAAGCAAAATCCTCCACAAATATCTATAAAATAAGGTAACAAATGCTCTAATGGAGGAGTATATATAGTGCAATGAGAACTCAGACGAGGAGACTTGACCTTGAAGGATGAGTCAGAACCCCCTGGACAAATAAAGAAGCTTGTTCAAGTGGTTGTGAAAGGTTGCATACTTCAAGGCAAGAAATAATTACCTGGGAAATCTAGGAATAGCAAGCTGTATGGCTGAGGTACCAGAGAGGAAACATAGTACTAAGGACAGCAAAGAAGAGCAGGGCCGAGTTTTGTGAGGTCAAGCAAGATAAATAACGTTACTGTGGACTCTTTCTTTAATGGATTGGTGGTAAGAGAAGCCGTGTCCAAGGCTGTGTTTGTGATTAATCTGTTTGTTTTCAAGTCCTTAACTGTTCAAATTAAAAGTTAACTCTATTCCTCTTTTCTTCCCATCCAGCGTTGTGGTTGTTTGTTTTTTCTGTTTCTGAGAATCTACTGCTCCATAATAATAAATGTATGATTTAATAATCATGATTTACATTACTGACATTGTCTTATAATTTCCACATAAATTTGTGATATTTATGAATGTTCACTGCTGCTTCTTTAATTTCAGCCAACAGGCAAATATGGAACATATAGAGGTCTCCTACATTATTAGCAAGAATGCAACAGGATGCATATCCTCTGGATGACAGATAGGCAGCTCCCTATGAAACTAGCCATATACTTTCCATTTAGTCCAGCAACTGCATTCCTGGACATTTACTCCAGAAAAAGAGAATGTATAGAAATGTTCACACAAAACTTTGTGCATAAACGTTCAGAGCACCCTTATTAAGAGAACCCCAAACGGAGAACATCCCAAATGTCCAAGAAGCACACTGTTAACCAAACTGATGTATCTACACCATGAAATATCACCCAGCAAAGAAAAGAAAGATTCACAGGAGAAACAACCTGGATAGATTTCAAGGAAGTTATATTAAGTTGAAAAGGCCCAATTCAAAAAGTTTCATATGATAATGTGTTTCTATAATACCTCTTAAATGACAAAACCAGAAAACCGGAGACCAATTGCTAGAGCTGCAGTGTTGGTGGTGGACAGTGAGTGGGATCATAACTGGAAAACAGATATCTTAGAATAAAACAGCTCCATGCTTTAATTGAGGTGATTAGCCACACAAATCTACACAAAACAGCTGCATAAAGTAATATGTAAAGAAAAATGAGTGCCCATAAGACTGGTGAAAGCTAAAGATGCTCTACAGATTGTACCAAGGTCAGTTTTGGGTTCTACACTGTAGTTCTAGGATGTTGCAATTGGATGAAACTGAGACATAGTTACAAGAGCACCCTATACTTCATTTTTACTTTTTGCAGTACCAGAATCGAACTCAGGCCCTTGTGCTTGCAAAGTATGCATGGTGCCACTTGAGCTAAATCCCCGACCCCCTATACATTTTCAACTGTGTGTGACTCCATAATTACTTCCAAAGAAGAAAGAGGCCAGCAAAAACAGAAAGAAAGCAACCCAGGGGCATGCTACATACTGAACACTGCAACAGCTCTTTTTTAGTTATTTTTGCTTTGGCTCTGTACAACTTATTCAGCCTCTGGAGGTCTTCTCATTCATTTCTGAAACTGTACTTTTTGTCCCCTATGATGTGATGACTTTGATATCCTTTGGTCCAATCTTGATGTTCTAACTCTAAAGAGTGAATGTTTCTAAAATCCTTTTCCTGGCTGTCTTCCCTCTTTGCACACGTGTACTCCATGATGAACTGATCTGTTTGCACTATTTTCTTTGTCATGTCTGACAGTGTCACATCTTTTCTGCCTCTGTTTTTAAAACACAGAGATCAGCTAATCCTATCTACTTCTTCATCCTTATAAACCTCAAACCCTTTGTCTGAAATTGAACACATCGTCCTAGAACAAAAGCTTTTTTTCCCCTCTCCCCAATCTTATTCATCTCAGCAAATGGAACCAATTTTTCTAAGACATTCATGACTGACTTGGTCATGTTCTAAAGGGCTTTCCTTTACCGACCATACCCAACCACGTTCCATGTCCTGCTGTACCACCTACATTGTCACAACGGTTTTTCTCTTTATATTTCAGTTACCAGAGTTTGGGGCCTCATTTTTCTGTCTACAAATAGAGATTTATTACACTCTCACTATTCATCAATCATCTTGTTTTATTTTACCACCCTCCCTAATCTTCTATGTAATCATTCTAAAACTCAAAACTAATTTAAGCTTTTTTGTCTTCTTTAAAACTTTAACTGTATCTTTTTACAAGTTCAAATTTATCAGTCATTTCCTTTATGGCGTATTGAGTTGTATCATGCCTAGAAAGGCTTCCCCTCTGAAGATTATTTAATTGTCCATTATATCTTTGAACATTTTTATGACTTAGCTTTTTGAAAGGTATGTAACTAGCTCTCCCTGCAATTTATTTTGTTGTAAGATATAAGATGGAAATTCAGTTCAATTTTAGAGCATTTAGAGAGCCAGTTGCTGTAATCCCAGGACATAGTTCACAAAACCTTTCCAAGTGGAGTCAGTAGGCCTGGAGGAGCCATCAAGTAAGAATAAGTTAAGGAAAAAGTATCAAGACTAATAAAGGTTCCATCTGGGAATGACTATGATAAAAGATAACAGGAAAATTCACTGTGGTTTTTATGGAAGAGTAAGAGAATGATATAATGAATTGTGCTTGAGGCACCTTGCATTGGAGAAGCCTAAGAACAGTTCAGTAAAGATGTACTTTGGAGCTTAGTAGCAGACTGGAAAATTAGATTCAGTATCATCTCAGCACAACTGTCTTCTTAAAAATTATTTCATGTTATATTATTTTAAAAGTATAAATTAGCTCCTCTGAGAAACAGGTAAGAAAAATATGCTTTAAAATGGAAACATTCTTAAAATAGTTTTAAATCTAATCACTGTGGCCAGGTAAACCAGAGAATAATTCAGTCACCTGCTGGGCTCCTTAAGTATCACACAAATGGACAAAGACTGGAGTACATACATGAGAGTCAGCACAGTCATATAAAATATGTAATAAGTGAAAATAGCATACAGGAAGATATCAGAGTGTTGAACTATACTAAATTAGAAAATGACCAAGGAGATACCAGGATTGTCTGAGCAATTCATGAGACCAGGACCTTTCCTTAACCTGATAAGTTCTGTGCATCAAAAACCCTCCAACTGCAACTGAAGACATTTTTATATTTGGCTGTTGTCTTTGTCACCAAAAGGTACCTGTTGATACTTCCACTTAATTTCCAAATTTCTCAATAAAAATGATAAATTCTTATAAAACACTACCTTATTTTGACTATCTTGCTTACACCAGTCACTGAGATTCGCTCTTCCTTTTCCTCCTCACTTTGCTCCTGACTCCCAGATTTGACCTTTTTAGACTGATTGCTGGCTTCTGCCACACAGGACCTCACTTCTCCCTGTCACCATACATCCTCAGCCAGGGGCCCTCCTGCCTTCATCAAGCCCTCATGACTTATCCTGGACCCACCTCTGTTTCTCTTAACAGATAAGTGCAAGATCGGAGCCTGAGTTTTCAAGAGGGGATCGAAGAGAACTAGAGGGTTCACTCGCCCACCCAAAGCAACTGTATTATGTTCCATATTCACAGCCTCACCCAGGTGTGATCAACACAAGGTGTTGTGTGCTGTGTCAGAGTGTTGGCACTGATTATACTCCCTCACATACAAGCCCTAAAGTGAGGAGAGATGTTATCTACAATTTAGATTTATGTATACCCCAAACAACATGATCTCCTTTGGGGTAGGAATGTTTATAATCCCCAGCACCTAGAAACAGTGTTTGGCCACCTAGTAGTTGCTCAGTAAATATTTGTTGAATTAATAAATTCAAAAAAAGCACTTTGGTGTTGTGCTGAAGCAGGTGTGGAAAACACATGTCTGTCTTGAGTACAAGCCAAGCACTAAGATCTCATGCTGAGGGGCCAAGAGTGCTTTGTGTAAGGGGCTCCAGACTGGGTCAGAAATCATACTTTCCAATGAAGATAAAGGGTATGCCTTGTTCAGTTTGGGATGTGATCTTGTTATTTATAAAATAACAATAATGTACTTCTCTGGATCACTGTGACTAGTAAATGAATATCATGAAACCAAAAGAAATGCTGTAAGCGGGGGGTAAAGAATCTGTTGCACATGTACCAGCTGTTTGGTATCACTGGAAGTTCTGAAATATTCTCCATTGTTGCCCTGATGTAATAAAGAATAACTGTTTCAGCTTCATTGACTTCCAACAGTTTTGGATGCCCACAGTTCCTAATAGGATGGCAGTTTCAACTATCTTTTAAAATTATTATTCTTAAAATATTTGCCAAATATGATATCAAATGGTTACTATCCTTACTATGGTATATGAAAAAAATAAATATGGTACTAGGAAAAGAGCCAAAGGCACGAGATGAGCAATAACCTATAAAAAAAAACAAACAAACAAACCCTGAGCTGGGGGATTTAGCTCAGTGGCATCATGTCTGCTTGCAAGCACAAGGTCCTGAGTTCAATTCCCAGAAATGGAAGAAAAAAAATCCTGATAGCTCCAAAAAAAAAAAAAAAAAGGTTCAAACTGTGACAATTACCTCTTGTCTGTTATGTCTGTTGGCTGTAAGCAGGGACCTCCCTCCATGGAGGAACTCCATAGAGTGTGCTCCCTCTGTTGGTTCCATGTAATCCTGTCCTCCAGGAGGTGAGCAGGGTAAAAATAGGGCACTAGGATTTTAGAGCAGACCTAACTGTGTGGAAAGGCATCCCATGGGGAGGCAGAGGCATCCATAACTCCAACTCAAGGAACCTGGTGCACCCTAGAGCAACAGGAGAGCTCTCCTCTTCCTAACTCTACAGTCCAAAACGCTTTCAGCTTTCATTTCCTCGTTTAAATAAGTAGGATTAGCACCAGCACCATAAAAGTTAATTGAAATAACATCTATAAAGTATTTAGTGTAGTGTCAGGTAGATGACAAGCTTTCAATAAATGCTAGCTCTTGTCTTTAGTATTATTATTAAATTCTATAACATAATTACCTAATGTTGCTATGAGTAATAGATTCAATAACAGACAGATACCTAGTGCCACAGGAGCATGTGGGAGAAAGATTTTAATCCTACTGCAAAATGGGGGTGGGGGGACAGACCTGGAAAGATGTCATAAAAGAAATCAAGGTTAGACAAGTTGTGAGAAACGAAGGGCGAGGGCATTTCTAAGGAACTGCAAATGGTGTGGTGTCTAAAGCGATAACCCTGTGCAGGGGCACGAGGGTGCAGCTCAGTTCATCTGTACTATTTGTTGTCGGTCACCATGAATGGTCAGCCCAACCAGGAGCATGACAAAACATCTAATATCATGCTAGGTGACTCAGTGGAAGTACGCACTAAGTAAGACTAGCTCTTTCCCAGATGCTAACATTAAATATTTTAATTTCCCAGGTACTTAATAATTAACACTCATAGTATGATTTTCTTTTCCCAATGATTCCATATGGTACATACCAATATCCTAAATCACAGTGGCTAAGTGAAGGTATAGAAGATGAAGTGACTTGCCTAATGCACAACTAGCAAGTGATGGAACTGGGATTAAAACCTAATGCACAGTCTGTATTTTACTGCTAGGTTTACTTTTCTGTGTGTCTGTCAGTCTGTCTGTCTCTCCCTCTCTCTCTGTCTGTCTCTGTCTCTGTCTGTCTGTCTGTCTCTCTCTCACACTCACACACACACACACACACACAAGAGCCTGGAAAGGTACTCAGAGGACCTGGTTTTGCCCAAGATCTGTACTAAGCAACTGAGAATTTACTTGAATAAGGCAGTTCACACTCTCTGCAAGCTCCTTCATTGAGAGCTACAAAGAAACTACAAGGAGGCTGTTCTTTTTCAAAAAAATCCTACAACACTCTGAGACACAGTTTTGACAACTGTTAGACAAACCAGCATCCTGAGGAAAGGCACATCTCTTCACTAACTCCCACGAGTTTCACTGGGGAATCGCTGGTCACACAATTCACCCAACAATACACCCTTCTAGTCAAAGTAGGAGCCATGAACACTGCACTGTGGTCATTATAGCCAGCCCTTACATGAACTGTCCCATCTGCAGGACTGTCTTGGTGTCGAGACCTCTTCACTTTCACCAAAATTTTCCGTGCTGGATGGCAGACAATTTCCTTCCACAAAGGACATGTAAACTATATGGAGGAAGTGTTTAAGGACGTGGGTGTTCAGGCCTGGTGGACTTCATTCTAAACTCTGCACCTGCTGCTTAATAGCTTTGTTTGCTTAGACAAATTACCAAACCTTGCTGTTTGTTACTCTGTTTACCAGAGAAGAGGGCAATTCCTCAGAGAGTCATTGTAAGGACCAGGATAATGTGTATTATACAGTCTGGCACAATATTTGGTACATTCCATAGACTCAATAAATCACAGGTTTAAAAAAAATCAACTGGAAACAAACTACTCTGCTGCTATGAACGAGCCCAAAGACAGAAGGCATGCGATATTATATTAAACTCAGCAGGACAGCAACATAACTTCTTCCCCAAATCTACTCTTCATTCCGTGATCTTCCTCAGCCACCCATTAGCTCAGCTCAGAAGTTCAGAACAGACCAATAGACTTTGCTCCTATTTGGACCCCAGTGTACACTCAAACACATAATCTCAAGTCTGGCAGGTCCTACCCCGCTAGCACCTTGTAGATCTGCCCTGTCTTCCTCTATTCTTACCCTACTAGACTCATGGCTGCTCTGCTCCCTTCCATGTTCCCCTCTTCCGTTCCTGCTCCTCTACAGACGCGTCCTAAGACAATCACCTTTCAGGGATTTCTAGATGTTTCTATTGCTCACAACTTTGGGACCTCCCATGAGTTTCTGGGATCAAGTTGAAACTTATGAGTTTGGCCTCAAAGCACTTCATGCACCTCTGCCTCTAGCTTCTTCCCCCTTCAGGAGCCCCCACATAATTAACAAGAGGTGCTCACAACTCCAGGACTTTTATCTGTCTTGATTCCCAACCTACTGGAATATCCTCTACCTTTCTTATAGCTAACCCAGTACTCACTTTCCAAAAGCACACAGAAATGTTGCTTCTTCAGTTGGCCTTCTCTGATCCTGGCCTCCTTCTAGTTTACATGTCTGTCTCATTGCTGTCTCTCTACCTAGGCCAGCAGCTCCTTGAGGATGGCCGCTCTCTGTCCCTGTGCAGTGTGGTATCCCCAGACCCGGACAGCAAGTGTCATACAAGTGCTCAGTAACTACTGTCTGAGTGAATGATTGACTTTCTCTTGGTTGACTCCAGTAGTAGAATCTCAGCAGGACAATGGCTATAATTCACTCCCACTTATTTTAGCCAGTCCTCTTGCACATCACCCTGTCTTGGAAGAGTAAGACATGTCAAACTCACAGCCATCAACAACCTCAGAGATCTCAGCTGGACCACTGATCTGGGCAAAAATAATTTTTGTCTTAAGACCAGCAACCATTCCTTCCTCAAGCCAGCCACCAGCTAATGTGCAATGGGAGGTCAAACTTGCTGAAAAATCATAACCCCTGGTCTCTCTTCTATATTAACGAGGAGGATGGCTTCTTTCAACCTTCCTCTGCCCATCTCGAAGACAACTACTGTGCATCTAGTGCACAGAGCTCTCACAAGGAACAAGGAAGGACTTAGAAGCAGAAGTGTTTCAAAAACCGTTGAATGCTTTGCTTACTTGATTTCTCACACTGTTATACATGTGTGTATGGAAGCAGTCCTTATCCGAACTGCTGCGGACCCTGTTTGGAGACAGCTCACCTGCTTCCCTTAGCCTACCTGTCTCTTGCCAGAACCCAGGGAACACTGGGTGGAGACATTCGAATAGCTCAGGGTCATTTTCTGTTTGTGTGAGTCTCCTGCCCTGTAGCCCCTGACAGCACTTCAGGATGTGCTTATGCAGCCCTGCTCTGTTTCCATGGAGACAGGAAGCTCTGCTTCTCTTCAAGCCTAAGCTAATGGTTTTCATCAAATCCTATTTCCTCTGAGACAAGTAAAAAACGCTACAATGCTTCCACATCTACAGTTTGTCTTTAAATATGAAGCCAGCAAACACATCTCACAGATTTCCTTCTACCAACGCCTGGGGCTCTGGGATAGGTGTCCCAGTCATTTTCACTTGACCCGCACAGTGTCTGAGCACCGGCCCGCTCCTACCCAGATCTCTCTCTCAGCTGCCCAGTGCTAGGCCCACGTGTGACCCCGTCTCCCCCACTTCTATGGCTGTCTTGTCGTTCTTAGAATAATCTTGCACACAACATTTAAATTGTTTGTAGGTCACAAGAAATCTGTTCCCTGAGCACAGAACTTTTAGAGCTATTTCCTCAGCAGATTCAAAGTACAAAACCCAATCAAAGCCCCACTCTTATATTCTCTACAGATGCATAAGAAAGCCAACCAGGCAGCAAAGAGAGCTCACAGCCCCTCCTGTACGTAAAGCCAGCTGCTTCTAAGCCCTCTGCAAACCCCCCAAATGCTAGAAAAAGGTGTGGAGGATCAGGATGCAAAAAATAAACCAGGACAGAAATATTCTAGTCCCAGCCTGTAAGGCCCCTACTGATAACACTCCTTTAAATGTCAGAATTCATTCACACCAGCTGTTCCCAGCTGCTCTTGCCATTGCCTGGGCTTCTCCAGAAGTGCTAAGGAGGCATCTGCCAGGCCGCTTTCCTGGCCTCTCTTCATCTGATGAGACAGCCACCTGGACTACCTGGTAGAGGACATGTATGTCACCACTATCAAAGGGCATGGCCAGCTCAAAAGAGCTAAGGGCTACTGGGGTAACCTTTTACATATGGACAAAGGAGGCTCTGAGTAAGCTCACTAGAGCATGATGCACATAAGTGGCTACTTACTATTAAGAGGGCTAACTTCTCACCCATGAATGTCAGCCTAAAGACCTCATTTCTTATGATGTGCCATCCTTTCCCATCTGGATGAGGGCGTAGGAGAATGAAAAGCTGCAACTCCAAACCAGACAGCATCCACATGGTCAGACACAAGGCACGGCCTGGAGAGCAGTGCTCTGTCCCATTCCCAGCTCGGTAAAGACATACCTTGAGCCCAAACTGGAGTCTAATCTGGAACGCCAGTGACTTTTGCTGGCACTGCATCTATTTTTCTCTCTCCTTAAATAGTAGGAATCTGTCTTGAATTTTCTCAACTAAAATATGGACACACTTGGAAATAAGGAAGGATAAAGAACATCGGACTAAGATCACACACGCTAGAGAGCATGGTCTCAGTGGACACACAAGAAACAAGATGTCTCTGGTCAGGCCTGTGATGTGGGCAGGCACCAAGGGACCGCGTTTGAGTTGCAGGCACAACTCAAGGAGAGTTACCGAGAGTTACCTAGGCCACACTTGAGTGTAACAAAGGAATTAGTAAGTGCTCATGGGAGCCTGAACACACAGAGAAAATCCCATTACGTCATAAGACCTTCCACGGAACATATACACTACTAAGAACTCCTTCACTTTGTCTCCCATTTCTCCTTTACCCCTTTGACAGATTCTCACAGAGGCTCTTAGAGCTACATGGCTGGACTAATATGGTGTTTATCCCCATGAATCTGGTCTCTCTCAGCGCAAGTCCTTCTCCCACTGACACTAGATGAATGTTCTTATACACTCCTTTCATCTTACACTTTGTGCGTATACTATTTTAAGATTTTTAACATATTTTTGTCAAAGTAATATAGTTTAAAAAGTCAATTAGTTTTGAAAGACATATCATGAAAAACAAATAGCAGCCTTCTGCCTCACCTCTCACAACTCCTGGATCCAACCCTTCACCCTATTCTTTTTCAAACTTCTAAATATTACCGTGAAAATACTTTCTTTGTATTTCAGTTTTAGATACTGTGAAAGACTTTCTTCTGGTGAAACCTAAGAGTTTACTCTGTGACACTCCTCCCTCTCCCGTGTTCAGTCTTCCCCATCTGATCAAGGCAGTTACAATACCCCAAGTACCCCAAGAAGGGTAGCTCCTATTTCAGCACTGACAAGGGAACCTGCTTGATATCTCACTGCACAGAAGACTTGCTGTGCTCGTTATTTCTTTAGTGCTAATACTTCTGTATTTTGTGGAAATGAATGCTCAGAGAAGGTGTGTAGCCATACTTGTGCGTGTCATATGTATCATTCAGCAAAATCATAAAATGTATGAATACAACACACCAGGTAATGTAATAGTTTCATTTTTTCCTTAAAGACAGCACTTTTGGGGTCTGGAGATTTAGCTCAGTGGTTCCGGTATCTGCCTCACAAGCACAAGGTCCCAAGTTCGATTCCTGTACCACATGCATACCACAGTGTGGGGCATGGTGGCTCATACCTATAATCCCAGCACTCCGGAGGCAGAGGCAGGAGGATTGCTTTGAGTTCAAGGCTAGTCTGGGCTACATAGTGAGCTCAGAGCCAGCCTGAACTACAAAGTGAGATCCTGTCTAATAAAACAAAACAAAACAAAAAACCAGCATTTTTAGAGCCCTCAGTCATCCTATTCAAATCTGATCTATATACCTTCTAGGCCACTGACTTCCTTTTGCCATTATCCTGGGGACCATTTGCTTTGCCTATCTCTTCTATTGAATCTCTTATTTCCCTGAGAATTACACTTTCTTAATTATGGCCTTATTTTTAGTGACTTACATTCTCCAGTAACTTCTTAAGAAAGGGTACTCTTCAGAAAATATTGCTATTTTATTCCCATGGATTTTGGTGGTTTGGCAGGATATATAACTTGGTTATAAAAATTACTTTTCTGCAGAAGGTTTTAGGAAATTCTACATCAGTTTCTAACTTTCACTGTTGCCATTGAGAAGTTCAACGCCATCCTGATTATTGTAGGTAAAGTTCACTGCCTTCCCAACTGCTAGAAGCTTTCAGCCTATTTTCTACTCTGATGATGTTCTGAATCTCACGACAATATGCTTCTCTAGCTACACTGAGTGCTCTGTGGATATTTTCTTTTTTCTGAGGTACGAGGGATTGAACCCCAGGTCTTTGCACTGAGCTACATCTCCAGTGCCTTTTTATTTTGAGACAGCATCCCCCTGAATTACCCAGGCTGAACTCAGACCTGTGATCCTCTTACCTTAGCTTCCCAGGGTGCCTGGAGGACAGCAACAAACCATCATGCCTCACATCAGCATGCATTTTTACGATTAATCTACAAATTCACCTTCTATCAACCTACTATACACTGTCCTCACAATATATTCAATGTATCCACTTTATTTGAATGTAATTTTATAAACTACGTATGTTCTGCACTCATGTATTTTTATTTATGTAAATCACATTGTATCACATTGTTTGTTTTCACCAAATTCTGTTCTTAAAATACCCTGTGTGTTATGTGTCCATGCTACCTGTTGCTGCCAGTTCCTACATCATATGCCACCATATGCGTCCAACATTCTACCTCTCCAGGCCTTCGCGTTATGGGCACGCAGGTTCCCTCCAGCACCCTGCTGCCAAGAAACGACACTGGGAAGATATCCCTGCACATGTCTCTTCGTCTGGCAACCTGAGTCTCTTGGTTCTGGGAACATTTCTCACATTTTTCTTCGCTGACTTCTTTCCCATGTTACTGGTCTCTCTGGAACTCCTATGATATGTCAATGTTGCAGCTATCCTTTCCTTTTTCCTTCTATTTTTAGAGTTATTTTCTCAAATTTACCTTTCACCACTTACTTTTTATTATTACATTTTTATTTCAACTCAATTTTTTTCTAGTCTTAAGTTAATTACATTTATATTCATTTCCAACAGTTCTTAACCCCAAAATACATAGTAACCTAACAATCTATATACTAAACTGTTTCTCTTCTGTTAATATCAAATACAACTTGTAAAAATTATCTTCTATTTTCTGCTTGGCCTATATTCCCTTAAGTTCCTTTCTTCTGTTTTTATTGTTTTGATAGTTTGTGGACTGTCATCAAACCCTCCAGTTTTAATTACAATCTGTAACCTCACCCTACAATGCACCTAATGTGACCACCCCAAACTTCCCTGATTTGATCCTCTGCAGAGAGTAGGTCCCCTAACTGCTGCAGGGGATGAATGGGGCAGAAAACTATCTGCATCGTCTGGAGATTGAGGCCTAAGGGAAAGCAAGGCATGCACACTTTCACCCAACATCTTTTGTAGCACTGTGGGTATTCCCTTTTGCTATGTCAGGGATACCTGAATTTTCTAATTTTTTAAGTGTTTCCCATGTTCTGTAGGGCAACCAGCCTTGCCTTTTAAATAGCCATTCTTTTTTTTTTTTTTAGATAGGGTCTCACTTTGTAGTCCAGGCTAGCCCTGAGGTCACTATGTAGCCCAGGCAAACCTCAAACTCAACAGCAATCCTCCTGCCTCTGCCTCCTGAGTGCTGGGATTACAGGCATGAGCCACCACACCTGACATTGTGCTATGTGGTTAACAGGGATTGAACTCGGGAGCACTTGCAAAACAGGTGCCAGAACCACTGAGCTAAATCCCCAGCCCTAAACAGCCATTCTTTATAAACTGTCACTCACTATAGGAAATTAAACCTCAGCTTTCCAACTACTATGTCAACCACCATTTACTTTCTACGTTCAAAAATTTGTTCACATCTCTCATCCACTGTTCTTCTTGTTCTTGTCTTTGGGCCTTCATCCATCTTTTCCTGTCTTATCAGATTTTCAAGAAATGTAGTCAATCTGCCAGGTTTACACATAAAGTATCACCTTACCTCTTGTCACGTGAAGAACTTACATCATTCTGACAAAATATTAAATTCAGTTTTGCTTAGTAAAATGTAGGATCCTCTGAAATATTTCCCGACTTTAGACATCCTAAGAGACTCCATTACAGGTGCTTCATATTCTACAACAGGTCCCACTCCTTCATTTTTTTCTTACAGATAGTATTACCCTTCCTGGGATGTTCACCCCTATATATTCTCTTTTAGCCTAATAGTTTATATCTCAAGCAAAACCCCAATCTTTCATGGAATCAAATTTGATGACTTCAGACTATACATATTTGACTCTTCCCCCAAATGAATTATTATATCTGATATCTGTAGGTTAAAAAGTTTCCAATTACTATTTCAAATACAGTGTCCTCCACCCCCAGCCCCAGTACCAGGGATTGAACTCAGGTCCTTAGACTTGCCAGGCAGGCACAGTACCACCCAACCCTCAAGTGCATTGTCTTGACAAAATGTTTCCTAAGGGAAGCAGGAACTGTGCTTTTAAGCTTGTGTGTTCTTTACAAGTACCATGATACTGGACACTGAGTACTTGGAAATTGATATAAATAATTTCAAGTCATGAATATGGGATTTGGTGTCCAATACACTACAGAATAAGATTCTTCTGATAATGCCACCTGTATCCTATTCAACTTTATATCCCTAACAAAGAGCATAGTGTTGATAGAAAACTGTCGAGTGGAAAGATAGAGAGGTAAATGAATTCTGATATGGCTTGTTCATTATTGGGCCTGATGCAAAGATTTTTACTTCTTTAGAATTATTAAGATGATTAAAGCAATGGTTCACTATCACATTCCCAGCATCTTTCAGAGCACTGGTACAAGGGGACTGCTCAGTAAATAGCTTCTAAATGAAGGATAAATCAATGAATTGATCATGAGTCAGGAGGCATTCATTTCCAGCTGGTAAAGAAGAGAAACATCTGGCTTACCCAGAAAGCACTCCAAGGACGAGGTTCAAAACAAAGAAGGATCCAATGATGATCAAGGGGATGAAATACAGCCAATTCCAGGTGGCTCCTAAGGCATCATTGGTCTGAAAGAAAGAAAAATGTTTCCTTAGCACTTAAGGCCATTCATTCCTTCACACACAAGAGGTAATAGATACAGTGAAATACAGTTACACATTGCTGCACCTCCCCCAACTTGGTTTTACTGTGGATTAACCATATTCTGCTATGAACACAGTAAAGACACTGCATCAATTTCTCTGTAATATCCCTGAGTAGGAAAAATTTAATATTGTCACTTAATGGATGAGAAAACTAAAGGTAGAAAAGTCAAATATTTTGCCAAAACCATGCAAATACTACTCAGTTTCATAATAGCCATAATTATGGCTAAATTGGGCAAATTCTCAAAAATACTGCCAAGGGGGCCAGAGATTTAGCTCAGTGGTTCTGGTACTTGCCTAGCAATCATAAGGTCCCTGGTTCAATCCCTGGTAACCACATACAACGATACCAGGTGTGGAGATTCACACCTACCAGTGATCAGTACCACATACCACAACGCCAGGCATGGTGGCTCATGCCTATAATCTCAGCACTTGGAAGGCAGTGGCAGGAGGATTGCTGAGTTCAAGGCTCACATAGTGAGCTTGGGGCCAGCCTGAACAACAAAGTGAGACCCTGTCTCAAAAAACAAAACAAAACAAAAATACTACAGAAGATTTAGATCAAGTGGTACTGTGCCTACCTTAGAAGTACAAGGGCCTGAGTTTGATCCCCAGTACCACAAAAATAAATAGGTAGGTAGGTAGATAGATAGATAGATAGATAGATAGATAGATAGATAGATAGAGATAGAAAAACAAAGCTAGGCTTGAGAGAAAGAAAGAAAGAGAGAGAGAGAGAGTAAAATGATGGTAGGTTGTGCCCACAACACCATCCTGAGGATACTAGCAAGGCCCTTAACAGGTAGGGCTGCTTCAGAAAATGTTAAAGTTATCCACGCTTCCTTCAGTTCTTGACCTGAGCTCTTAATTTCTTTCTTCTATTACCATACAAAGCCCTGACTCTGGATGGAAGAAATCTACATTCAATATCTTAATATCTTAATCTCTCTCTCTCTCCCTCTCTTCCTCCATCCCTCTAATGTGAGAACATAGTGAAATGAAGAAGGGACACAAACCACATTCTGGATTCTGGTACTTCAAGATGGGTGCAAAGACTTTGACTCATTGGAGACTGAGGAAGGATTACACTATACAACTGGTCTGAAGCAGCAAGCCTTGTCAGGATGTCTTACTAGCTGCTCCGAACAGCACGCGGGGGCATGCTGAAAGTCCTGGCACGTGGGCCTCTCAACTAAGAGTTCTTTCCGACCTCTGCCTTGACTCTCTCTCCTCAGCCTTTCAAATGGTTTTACTAAATAACATCACTCCAAACTCCAACCCGTCTATCACACAAACTTTAAAACCCTGCTTGAAACTTACAACAAATATTCATTAGGGAATCAAGGCTATGAAGGTCAGACATCATGCCTAAAACCCACATGCTGACTTAGTAAAATTTAGACCAGAACTCAGAATTTCTATGGTAAAATGTCCTTCCAACCCTTTCGTTTGTCTCTTCCTCCCACTTGCTACTAAGCTTTGAAAAAAATATTTTGATTCATTGTCTTCATGCTTCCTGGACTTCTATGATACTTTTTTCTCCCATATTATCTCATGTTTTCTCTGCTTCCCATTCAAATATGTCAGTTCACAGAATACGATCTCCCATTGATCCTGACAGCTACCAACGAACAGGGGAGATTTCCATGCAAAATAGCTTATACATCAAGCTCCTTTCAGCAAATTTGTGTCCTTTGTCTTGACCCTGCATTGCTCAGAGAGACAGGATTAGAACTGAGGCAGATTCAAAATTAAAAATATACAAACAATGAAACACTTTCTGGCCTGGATGGGGCAAGGGCAGAGGCCTACCAAATTCAGTGTCTGTGATCCAGCTCTTCAGTTCTGTCAGGCCTCGACAGTCCAATGCCATCTGGGAACTTATGTGCAGGACCTCAAAGACAGCGGTTCTTAATAGTGAGAAGGAAGATATGGAAGAATTGGGTGTCAAGAGCCTTAGGGGGCTATAATAGAATTGGGAAGCTGCTTTTTTTTCTATTAGTAGGGACATGGGCTGGGAGGCAAATGGAATGATCCCTATGTAGCTATTTTTATCTTTATTCATGACAATAAATCAAGTAAATCTGTAAAGATGGGTTAGCTCCAAAGGTTCACCAGTGGCTTTCAAATTAACAAGCGTCATCAGCCATCTGGCCTGATCAGTGCTCTTATTCTTTGGCACCAAAAGCCGGGTCCACCTCTTGCACCAGACTGAGGCTCAGTTGCCCATAAAAGTGAAATTCTAACAGCAGTGGCAATGACGCAATGATGACCTATAAAGTATGTCTGGCCTCACACGTAACTGAGTTACTACGATTTGAGGCAGCTCAGGGCAACATCACATGCGTGACTCTTTGCAAGGACTTCTGTAAAGTGAACATGTCCAGAATTATCTTATCTTTGCTATGATCTATAAGACATGAACATGTTTTTTGGAAAATGGGCTTCAATAACTGGATTAGCATGAGAAATACAGCAGATTAGATGTGTTTCGTGAGCCTGCGAGAAGACCTGTGAAGGGAGCATTATTCTTTTTTTGTGTGTTATTTCTTAAGTTTCCTAATTGAGGAATCCTCTTTTTCACAGAAAATCCATTAACGCATCAGGGAATACAGCCTGTGAAACAGAGATGAAAGGGTGTCCATCACTGACTGGAAGTCTGGAATGTATTTCCCAACTTTTCTATAAACTCCGGTCAGCACAGTTCCTTTTTTAGTCCATGTTTGATGAGAATATTTTTTGTTAGCTTTAACTTATTTTAAGACAGGAATGTTAACCATCTGCTTACCTTCACATCTGTTATCTATGGCCCCTGACAATGGGTTTGGCACTCAGAGATGCTTGGCTATCAATGATGGCTGCATTTTTATTAAGATGATTCTCCTGCTAATAATAAACCAATACAAATTTATGCTAGTATACCCTCTCCACACGTGAAACTTCCTTTAAATTCCTATAGATATCATCCACCATACCACTAGGTCCTCCTAGCTTAAAAAAAAAAAAAAAGGAAGAGGAAGAGAAGAACAAAAGAAGCTAGAAGATACCAGAAAGCAGCGCCATGCCCTAGGGCTTATTAAAGATGACTGACAGTTTAAAAGGTTCCTCTGGAGAAGGCAGCTTGACAGATCTCTGAGATTATTCACCAGCCTTTTAATAGGCTTGCCGCACCCTCTCCACACCTCGCACCTTCCCTCCACTTTTCTTTCAGCTCTTCCCCTCCTGACCCTGCAAACCAGGTGGCTTCCCCTCCCCTCATGTACTCGTCCCCAGGTCAGGGATGCCTCCAGTTGGACAAGGAGACATCCCGAGCAAGAACTGGCCGAACAGAGGATTTCAGGCTTCTCTCATTCAAAGAGTACGGTCCTTTCTGATGCTATTTAAAGGCTCCATTCCGTTCTGATTCATCATTATTAAATCTCAAAATCATCCGGTGGAGGAGCGACATCTCCTAAAGTGTCCGTTGACATTAAAAAAGAAACAACCAACAATTCCGAATGCAGTGGGCAGCCTGACACCACGCAGCGGGAGTCTGGAGAGCGCTGCCAGGGCGGCCTCGGAGTTGTGGCTGTTTCCCCCGGTGGGGTACACGTGTCTGTCTCACAGCAGGAGGCAGAAGCGAGGAGGGTCCCAGTGTGACAGAAGAATGTCTTTCATTATGTCTCCACTGGGTCCATGACAGAGTCACAGGGCTCACAAGCCGCTTCCACGCTGGATGACACACTTGATTTCCACAGTGATCTTGGGGAGGAGAACGCAGCTTCCCAAAGATGGTCTGGCGATTCCGGCCCCAGGAGGGCCTCCCGGGGACCTTCGCCGCCCAGCCTGTGCTGTGGAGCAACTCAGCGTAAACCAGGCCCTTCCGGCCACGATGCTGCCCAGGCTGTGCCAGCCTCTCGCTTTTCCCACCCACTGAACACTCACTGCCACTGAGCTCAGGATGGCAGCTGGGAATTGAGGGATGCCTAGGTGGCTGGCGAGAGAGTCTCTGGTTATGTGTGTGTTTCCAGAGAAGACTGGCCTGTGCCTGGGACCTAGTGGGGAAGACTTGCCTGGAAAGGCAAAGAAAAGGTGAAGTAAGAAGACTTTTCCTCTCATGTGCATTCTCGTGCTCTCCTCCCGAGCTTCCCCCAGGACGGCACTGTTCTCTTCTTACCCGTGGATATCAGAACTGTGGGTCTGAGCTGACCTTGAACTCTGGGACTTGCACTGGCGGCCCAACAGAGGACCCTTGGGGCTTGGCTTAGAGCACAGACCGCACCATCAGCTGCCGTAGTTCTGAGGTTCTGGACTTAGACTGAGCCAAACCGTTCTTTTCTGTGGTTCTCCAGCTCGCAGACAGTCTGCTGCGATACTTCTCAGCCTCTGTGATCGTGTGTCCCAGTCTCGCTAACAACTGTCACAGATGTCTCCAGATGTCACGGAGAAGTGCTCGCCCTGGGCCACTGTCTCCGGGCCTCCCTTCTACCACACCCTCCCTTAGACTGGCGGTCTCGCTGTTCTCCCTCCCTTCTCCCCTGTCGCCTCCCCTAGTGACACACACGCGCACATGTGCACACGGGGAGATGACAGACAGAGAAAGCAGTCTGGGGGCGGCAGCCCACCTGCACAGGAGTGCTCAGCGGGTTCCAGTCCTGACACCGCGGGAACACGTTTCTTTGGGAACCTGCCTGACTGAGGGTGGTGAGCTCACCCACTCCCTGTGTAAACAGGCACACACGGCAATTATCACATTAATCTTCGGGGGTGGGGTGGGAGAGGAGATGCCGAAAGGTGGGGTGAGCGGAGCAAGATCAGAGGGAGACGTACAGAGCCAGAGGAAGAGGGCTCCCCGGTCCCCCTGGCCTGAGGCTGCCAGCGTGCTGCGGGGCTGTGTGAGAAACACGCCGAAGGGCCCCTTGCACAGGAACCCCCTTCACAGAGCAGCTCTCCGCAGGCAGACGAGTGTGTGAGGCTGGAAAGAAGGAAAACCCTGATTCCAGGATCAGTTCAGAAACAAAGGGTCACTGGGGCCCTTCTGCCTCCCATGCTATAGCTGGTAGAAACTGCAAAACCCTGGCCAACTTATACCATGCTTTTCTTGATCAAGGAACAGCTGCCATTTGGGCCAGGTGACTCTTTTGTCCCGGGGCTTCCCTGGGCCGTGCATTAGCAGCAACCTGACCTCCACCCGTTTGCTCAAGGAGCCCTCTCCCCATGTGACAATCAGAGGTGTCTCCGGAATTTCCAAATATCCTGGGGAGAGAGGTAATTGATGAACATGGGATTAGCTTCTGGCTAGAGTGGCCTAAATCTCTATTTCAAGGAGAGGATGGGCTTTACTAATGGAGAGGAGGCAGCCAGGGTGGAAACCCACTGGAGTGGCCCCTCTGGGCTTCCAAAAAGTCCAAGCCATTTGTCTCAGGAAGAGCATCTGCCTAAGCTTCTGGTGGCCACTCCCAGGGACAAGGACATTCAGAGAGCAGGGGAGGGGGAAGGAGAGGGCAGAGCCGAGGACAGATATGACCCTTCCACACTTTTCCTCGTGGCCACGCACTAGGCATCCTGACCCCATGAGCTGACTTCCCCACAAAATGCCATTATTTTGTCCCCTACATTTGTGGGCTACCTACTACAGGACAGATGCTCTTAAAGGGATTAAGGTTAAGTGGTAGGGAAAACAGGCTCAGTCTTGGTCCCTGTGACATTTCTAGGGGCCTGAGGGAGACTCACGTGAAACAGCTGAGCACACACACATGCATCCATACACACACACACACACACACACACACACAGTAAGCTATGATTAGTGCTTTGAAGGGACCACAGGACACTCAGGCTAAGTACATCTGCGCTGGGCCAGGAAGGAAGGAGAGGATCTGCTGAGCCTTATTTCACAGAAAAGAATACCTTGGTTGAGACAACAGAGTCCAGAAAAGCAGCACAAGTGTCTGCTAAGAAGGCAGAAGAAAGAGGAACAGAAGAAGGTTAAGGTGAAGAAGTGCCGAGAAGCAGGGGTCATGCCACAGGGCAAAGGAAGGGCCCTCTCAGTACAAACCGCTGCTGCCTCCCAATGGCAGCCCTGCAGAGCCCTGGGCAGAGGATACCTGGAGCCATATGCACACTGTAAGGTCATCCTTTGATGGATTTTCTCAAGGTGTACATACCTGTGCCATCATCTGGACTTCCCTTGGGCCCTTTCATGCACCATCTTCCCCTCCACGGATATAACCTCATCTTGACCCGTCCCCATCCAGTGGGCAGGCCTGGTGGGGAGATCCCATCTGAACACTTCCCTCTGTAAGCTGAGCCATTCACAGGAACTCAGCCCCTCTCCTGCCTTCCCGTCCAGCTCTCACCAGCGTGGATGCGGCAGATTCTCAGAGGAACCCATACCCCAGCCGCTGTGTGTGTACCGACTGCTCATGGCTATGCCTCTGCCTTCCCTAGAAGAGCCCATCCCTTGTAGACAGCAAGCCCTACCTGGCGTTTCGTGCTGCCCACAGCGCTGGTGAGGGGGCTGCCACGGGTAGATCCATGGGCCGGCCCTGTCTTCGTCTGGATGGAACAGTCCACACTTTGGAGCTGCCTATAGGATAAGGCTGATGCTAAAACTTCCAAAATCACACATTTATCTAGCTTTTCCCTGACCTGTCTACTCCCTTCATATCCTTCAGGTATTCCCTAGGATTAGTCTCTCATTCTATCACTGCCATAAGAGTCTCCACCCCAGTATCAGTTTGTATGAAATCTACCTTCCTGTAGTCTATCCCCCTCATCAGGGTCATGACCAACTTTAAGAGGTTGACAGCACTCTGTCCTTAACTCACACTGGTTGGATGGTGTTGTAAGGAGAGAGCCGCTGTACTCTCCTGAGCAGGATCACCTTTAGGAAAAAGACACATGGCACAATATGCCTGACGTGCTGTTGGGTGTGCTAAATATTGATTTATGCATCATCCACCCTAATTCCCTGCGTACCAGCAACTGTGGCCACTCTCTTAGAAGAGCGTTATGAGAAATGATCACCCAATCCATCAGGCAGAAGAAGAGAAACTAGCCCAGAGAAGCAAAGAGACTTTCTTCTGGATACAGGGAAATTATTGGCAGACTTGGAGCTACAATACAGAAACGCTGTGGGTCAACCTCTTGTGGATCCTTGACTCTCCATATCTCCCTTAGTCCCAGACTCTGAAGAGCATTCTCAACATATTAGTTCTACCTTCAATGGGAGAACAAAAGACAAATAGGAAAACCGACACTAGAGTGCTATAGCTGAAAAAAAAATAAAACAGCTATCTACCCAGACCCTGTAAAAAAGGAGGTTGGTTGAGCAGGAGGAAAGAGTGAAAACTGGGAGCTCCGAGGGAAGCAGAGTACCAATCGCCACCCAGCCAGGAGGCTGAGCCTGCCAGGCATTATCGTGTCTCAGATCCCTGACACATTTAATAGTCAGGCTAAGTCTCCCCACACAACCGAGCTCCAGGGCAGCATATGGCTTAGCCAGAGGCCCTTGAAAGTAATAAAAATGCCCCACAGTCTGGTTGCTCCAGGTCTCTCACACTTGGTGAAGTCACTTGCTCACCAAGGGGCTGGACTGTCTCTGACTGTCACTGAAGCGGCCCAGTGCCTCAGTCTAGGTCCTAAAAGACTTCAAGGAGAAACTTACTATTTCAACACTTACATTCCCCTAGTCTTCCTTTTTGTCTTCTTTCTTCAGGAGGAAAATCCAGTTGAACCAGCCTGACAAAGAGAAATAGCAGAGAAAGACAGTACTCCCTGCCTCATGTCCAGCTGGGGAGATGAAAATAATGCTATCAGGGTCAGGAGGTCCTGACCCGGGTGCGGGAGGCCATTGCTATGAGTGCGGGGCAGACAGGAACAGATGTGTCAGTGACAGTCTGTTCACACCCTTGGAAAGAGAGCAACTATCAACCAAGGCAGGGCACGGAGCATCACGTGGACCAGGGAGGCTGCCATGTCCTAGTCCATTCAAATGAGAGCCACAAAATCCATATGGCTCTGGCCTCCGCTCTGTTTGCATTAATTTTTGGTTAAGTTCTAATAATTCTAATATTGGTATGATGTGGTGTTTCCCCTGTCCCCTCTTTCTGAATTCTGGTCTAGAAGTCCAGAAGGAATGGGCTTTTAACAGATCCCTTAAGGGTCTTCTAGTAGTGTTTCAAGTTGGATTTGAGTTAGAGCGCAGTTCAATATTATCTCTCCATTTCTGTGTACTTGAACATTTCCATTAAAAGGACTATTTTTTTCTAAAATGAATTTAAACAGTACCGTGTGGATTTCAAAAGAAATCTTACTTTTGTTATAACAGTGAGAAAACTTAAGAATGATGGAGGGGGCCGGAGGATTAGCTCAGTGGTTCCGGCGCCTGCCTCACAAGCGCAAGGACCTGAGTTTGATCCCCGGTGACCACATATAATGCTGGGCGTGGAGACACGCCCACCAACAATCAACGCCGCATACCACAATGCCGGACGTGGTGGCTCACACCTGTAATCCCAGCACTCGGGAGGCAGAGACAGGAGGATTGCTGAGTTCGCGGCGGCTTGCCTGAGCACCATAGTGAGCTCAGGGCCAGCCTGAACTACAAAGCGAGACTCTGTCTCCAAAAAGCAAAAAAAAAAAAAAAAAGAATGATGGAGGGAGAGGGACAGTTAATGTGAATTTTTTTAAAAACCCTTATAATTTTCTATACAACTTTTATGCAGTAACTAAACATTGTTTATAGTTTTATTTTAAAAACAATGCTTATTGGGGAAAATTTAAAAGAGGCTCCTCTGCAAAGATACTTTTCCTGAAGGTTAAGACCACTGAGGTCAGGCTTATGAATGCAGCTTCCGGAGGGTTCTGGGAGAGAGACAACTGCAAGGCCCCTGCGCGACCAGCAGAGGCAGCTGGCCTGTGCTCAGCTGTCTAGCCTATGGTGCTATTCTGCCCTAGGAAAAGGCTAGTGTATTGTTCCTCAGTTCAGTGTGTTGACTTCATACCACCCACCACCATCACTCTATGTGGAATGACGGAAGCCAGTAAATTCAAGCAGGAGTTAACAGAGAATATACCTGCAGTGAACAACAAAATCACCTCAATTACTTCCACAGGGCTTGCTGATAAAAGACCTGCAGCACTTTTCAAACAGGTTTAAGTGCCACAGAGACTCAGAATGAGTGGGAAGGCGAGTCTCAGAAGAGCCAAAAGGTATATGGACTTCATATTCCCTCTACCGTGGAACATACTGAATGATACCTGGTGGGAGGTCTTTGGTCAGTTCTTTGGTGGTTCTTATTACTGTCCTTGGGTCATCAAGGATCAATCTTCTGTTTATGCTCACTTATCACTTTGCCAGTGGTTCCCAATTCCCTCTTGATGGTCACAATTTCCATTCAACCTGATATGAGCACTCTAACTCATCATTTTACAGCACTGAACAAAGTCATAATAGCACCTTATATGAAACATGTTATGGATGAAGAACAAAGATTCCAATCTAAGTGACCAATAGGTGCTCCACTAATTGGTAACAGAAGTAGAACTATAACACAGTTCTGGCTTCCAACATACTATGCAAAGTCCTTCTGGTCTATTCACTCTGCTAGGTATTTAATTATATATAGCTCTGTTTTTAATTATTTTGTGTGTAATGAGTCTTGCCTCATGATTTCATTTGGAAGCTACCTCAAGTTTAAGAACATGATGAAGATACTTTGTCTGAAGGTTAAGGTCACTGAAGTCATACCTGTGATACTCCAATTGAAACAAAGAAAGAATGAAGCTAGGGATTCATGTAAGGTTTCCTGAAAATACACTTTTACTTGAACTTGAAGTAGCAGGATAGTGATTGGCCAATCAACAGAGGAAGACATTCCAAGGAGATAAACAAATAGAAATAGTAACACCTCATAGGAACACGCATATTCATTCAACCCCTTTGAAGGTGTACTCTGCACAAGATCATTGAGATAAGCAAACAGTTAAAAAGGGCTGCACTATTCAAATGAAAGCTAAATTATAAGTATAAATTCTTATAGTAGAAAACAGAACTCTGTTTTCTCTGTTAAAGGCTGCACTTAGGCATTTATTTACACTGAGTTACAGACCTTCTTTATATGTGTTCTGTTTTTCTTTCATATTGACCTTCCCTTCTCATTAGGGCTATATGTTTCTCAAAGGCAACTGCATCTTTTTACTCTGTGTTCACTATCAGTGCCTCGGATATTACTCTACAAACAGGAGATTCTAAATAATGTTGTTGACTAATGGAAGGTTATAAGAATGCCAGTCTGCTGGCATTCTTATGCTTCACAGGCTTCTGTGAGTTTCTTTCTTTGGAAATAAATACATCACCTGTAAAATGGCATCTCTGTTGACATACAGCAAGTACACTTAGCTAATTCAAATATTCAGGAAGCATATGAGAGCAGACACTCAAAAAGGCTTCAGATACTCATTTTTCTTGGCTTTCATTCTTCCCATCTCAACAGATTCTGAGCAGAAGGTGAATTAATTTATCACTGAACATCTCTGTTTTAATTAATGATTATAACTCAGACATGATGCAAGGCTGGCTGGCCCAGTTGGTTTCCTGAAGAAGCCCCAGGATAATCAGTTTCATTTATTTTGTGGCCACAGGAAGCCCTTTTGCTCCTCAATAAAAACAGCTTGAAGTAAAGATTCATGACTTGCAATTGTTTCTTTCTCCAGAACCCAAGACAGCATCTCTGGAAACCATTCTTAGTAAATTTCATTCATATTGATATGGTGATAATGAAATATCTGGTCTTAATGTGTATGCATCAACTAAAGCTTGAAAGGTATGGGTGAGGTTCTCCAAGGTGGCCCTCCCAAATCAGTTTCCCATAGCACACTGGGCTATAGGTGTGTGTAAAATATCACTCCCTTTACTTCTCAGGGCCACTAGCAGAACTTAGGGGCAGTCAGAGCTCTCAGAATGGCCACTTCATTTGTGAGAAGCCACATCCATTTTCCCCAGAGCCACACAACTATTGTTTATAGAGCTCCCTGTGCTAGGTGATGATCTGTCAGGAGTGCTGGGGAGGGGATGCTCTTTTGAGTAGGTATCTGTATCAGACAACAGATGTAGAGTCCCCTTCCATTCCAACTCCTTCGCTTCTTCCTTCTCTCTTCTGTGCTCCCTCAGATTTCAGTTCTACCAATTCCCAATCTCCTTCACATCCTTTGACTGCCACTGTCTTGCTCCCTCTGCTCTTTCCCTTCCAAACCTATCATCACACACTCCAGATTCAGCCACCTGTGAAAAAGCCCCACCTCAGACTGCATGAGGCTTTTTGGGGAGAGCTAGACACAAGCATAATACTCACTGTGTCCCCAATCTGGACAATAACCCCTTTTTACAGTTACCAATTCTTTGTGTAGCTTTCTGTCTTGCTCATTCAGGTAGAAAGTGCTAAGATCACTCATGATCAATCAGTAATAGAAACACACATGTAAGCTGTGTACAGCAGATTCAGCAGGAACCCAATCAGACCTCACTTTGGAAATAAGATTTAATTAAAACATCTTTACCTAAATATTTTCCTGTAACTTAAATTCCTTTGATGTCTGTACCTTAAATTTGTAGTTTCTTCTCTGCCTCAGATTCCTGATAAAGGTGGAAGGCTCTCACAACCAGTTCCCTGGCTAGTGGTACAACAGCCACTCTGTTACCAGGGAGATCTTACAAAGTGGGACAAGAGATTCATCAGTGACAACCAAGCTTTTTGTGGGACATTCTAGATCTTAACTATAATATTTTCACTAGGAAATCTTCCCAAAGGTCATCATGCCCTGGCTTCCTGCATTTAATCCCACCATCCACCTCTGTACTGTCATCACTGAGGGCTGACAGGTGAGTCCCTTCTACAAATCTGAATACTCTTCTTAGATAAGCAATGGGTTTGTGTAACCGCCCTAGACCCCAATTTAGCACTTAGTAGGGGCTTAGCACTTGTTAGGTGGACAAATAAGTTAATAAAAAGCTCTGATTAAATCTGAAGTAAACAAAAAGAGAAAAAAGAAAAGGTGGTGAAAACTATTTCTCAAAGAGTTAACTAAATGCCTAGAACTTTTCCTGTCCCTCCACCTACCTAAGAGCAAGTAGATAATTAGAGGGCATTTATCACAGACTATCATTTAATGAGCTCTGCCCAGGTATATCTTGTCACAAAGAGTAACTTCTAAACCTCTCTGAAGAGAAAGGTTCTATCAATAGTCTCTGATGAATTCAGAAAAGGATTAAAACAAGATTGTAGAGCCGGGTGTGGTGGCTCACACCTGTAATCCCAGCACTCGGGAGGCAGAGGCAGGAGGATTGCTGAGTTCGAGGCTTGCCTGGGCTACATAGTGAGCTCAGAGCCAGCCTGAACTACAGAGCGAGACCCTGTCTCAAAAAAAAAAAAAAAAGATTGTAGACTCTGGTTTTTCTTATAGCTACAGTAGCAGTTTCTATGAAG
>PVIC010020741.1:0-29251 GCA_004025085.1 Thryonomys swinderianus
GTAGCCTGCAACGTGCCTGTGGTGCCGAAGACGCACGCCTGAGGCTTCCTTCCGCGCGGTAGGAGTCAGATCTTAGGGTGGAGGGTGGGGGTGGGGTCGTGGGACTCAGCCTGGAAAACGCCCAAGTGGGGTTTAGCCCAGCCTCCTGCCCACCGCCGCACAGCGGACGCCTGTCTACTCAGCGCGCTACCGAGGGAGCCTCACCCCACACTACGGAGGGCTGAATCTATTGGGAGCCTGTGTTCAGCTGTGCGGATCAGAATCCCCACGTGTACGTCACAGCTCGTGTGCCGCTGGGCGTGGGCCTGTGCATTCATTCCATCAATGCACCCGGCCTCCGCTGAATGTCTCCCACAGCCTGGTTTCTCTAAGAGTGCGGCTGCCAGAGGGACACAAGAAAAGGCCGGAAGTGACCCCTCTATCAAGCCCCTGGGGCCCGTTCAACAAATTTCATTTTTCAGAAGGAGAAAGGTTTGACTCAAATAATAACACTCCCTTCCACCAAAAAGTAGTCCTTCATCACCAGGGCAGGCATTCTCCGTGACCCTGGACACACCGGCTCTTAATCACAGGCTGTGGGCAAAGTGCCTTCCAGCTGTTCCTCACCCGGCTCCCCTGGACGGGGTCAGCACAATCAGCACAAATGTACCAACTGATCTCCAGGCACTGGACAGGGTCTCAAATTAAACGGCTCAGAGGCATTTTTTTCCTGCCTCACAATTTGGCCATCTTTCCCTCGATGCAGTAAAATCTTCAGTGTTTAGAATTTATGATCCTCTGGACAGGGACTGGGCTGAAGTCTGCTTCTGGACTATTCTGCATAGAAAGGATTATTCAAAGAAAATGAATAGCACGCCAAAAGCATTGTGAAGCTTGCTCTAGTTAAGGGGGTCACTATTCTAACCCCTTACAAATGCTCATGTATCTGCAAACAATTAATATGCTAATTTCAAATGATTTTTACATGTTCCTTCAGTCTCCAGCTACAAGTATTCATCAATACATTATCCTTTGAGCTGGCTTCAAACACTAGCTTTTCACTGAGCCAAAACTTCTTACATACAAACTCTTCTGAACTAAGTGACTAACAAAGGGAATTAACTTAATACCAAGGAGTGCAACTATTCTTCTCTGGTGGTGATAAAGAAGGTCTCTACCCTTCAGGTGTCTTACTGATTCTTGTTGGCTTCCATCCAGCTGATACAGGATGAGGCTGGACAATGAGGACCCTCATTTGGGATCATCTCTGTCGGATTTCTTTCACCCAAAATAATTCTTCACAGCAACTTTTTCATTCGTTAAAAACTCCTTGACTTGGGCTATAAATTACAGTCACTGTAGATTTGATAACACTGATTCGAGTTGGAATTTTGCGAGGCATTGGGCCTTATACTTGACCAGCAAGACCTGGTCTTCCTTATATAAACCCAAAGAATGGTTCATAAGGATGTTGCAGAAACCTCTTCTAGTACCCCTCCTCTAACTAAACAGTCAGATGAGAAAGCGGCTAACTTTTCCAGGGGAGAAGGAATTAAGAGCTCCATCCCAAGGATCAGTTCCATGTCAGCGTATTGGCCTGTGGGAAGACGAAATCTTGACATGTTCACTGTCAGCATTATTTGAAAGAGAAATGGGGTAATCAGTGGAAAAGACAATACCAGGGGAACTGTTGAGTGCCTGCTATTCTTCTTTGTTACAGGAACAATGTCTAATAAACAGCCCCGCCCCCAGGATAGCATTTTAACTAACTCAGTCAGGGGTGAACATTATCACGTTGTTCCCAAACTGAGTCCAAGAGGTAAAGCCACTCGCTGGGGTCCTAAGTGAACCAGAACCCAGGCTCCAGACGGTCTTCGATTCAAGTCAGCGCCCTGACCATTATGATACACCGTCTCCCACTTGTCCTGTGCTGTTCTGACATCTGAGTCAGACACCTCAGTCTGCTACAGTGAGGGGGAGCAGAGGGCAAGAGGGGTGGGGTCGAGGGGGATTTTGTGTGGAGTGGAGTCGTAGGACGCACCTTTGCCTGTTGCTGTGAAATCAACAACTTGCAAGCCCGTTTCCATCCCGGTGCTAAATTATCTTCAAATATTGACTTAACATCTCCTGGAGAAGCTTGCCCTGGGAGCCCTGCTTATCTATAAACAAATACTAAGTGATGTGACCAACAGGACCGGCCAGTGCTTCTCTGACCCCCTTCCCCATCTTCTTGTTGTTACTTGCACTGATCTTCTGACCGTGAACCCATCTCGATTCACGGAGCTACACATTCCTGATGAGTCCAGTCCCCAGACAGCCTCCACCGGAAATCACCGGAGCTGTGCGAGGGCCCTCCATCCCTTTTCTCTTCTCTGCTTTGGAAACATGGAGCTTCTGCCCTTAAGTATGGACAGAACACGGGAGAGGAGGTGGAAAGTGACAGTCACGGCATGTGGCCGGCTGGGCTGAGACTGGAGCGATTCAGGTTTTCTGACCAGTGTGTTAAAAGACGACTCAATCCCAGCCTTTCCTGAGGACTTGACAACAGATGTTCCCTGTTCACTCTTCACCTCGAACCTAGAGAAACATCTCCACATCTGCAATCTGTTCTCCAGGGAGGCCACGCCTGCCACAGAAGTACTGAACACGATCTTTTCTGGCTCGACATGAACGGAAGGCTGAAAGCTCAGACTTTTACCTTGGAGGCGGCTGGCAGGGGGAATGAGCCCCGGTCCATTAAAAACAAGCCAAGAGTGAAATGCTACCAGCAGTGTGTGTCTGTGTGTGTCGCAGACAGATTACATTAAAAACAACTAAAGCTGCACAAGGCACGAGGGTTAAGAGACTTTTTAAAGACAATCTATGAGACTGATATGGTGACCAAGAAGAGGGTCGTGCCAGTAACAGCGTGAAATCAATCGCAGTCGACGTTACGCATACTTTTCTAAATTTCCTTTTCTTCCTCTGTACCCCTAAAACTGATGGAAGACCGAGCAAATGCCACATTTCTATTCTCCTATAAAATTTCCCGTAGTCCCTCCTCCAAGGGCATTTTCCTTGGCCAATGCAGCACCTGCCTTGCCGACGGTAGGTGCGCTCCAAACGTGGAAGGGATGGCAGAAAACCAGGAAGACAAAACTGCTGACGTCAAAACTCTCTACAAAGAACCTCCTTCCAAGCAGAGCAGCACCGGCTTTTAATGACACTCCATGTTACTGTTCCCCTCCCCTGTCTGGCACGGGTGGGGGGGGCCCTCCTTCCTCTCTGGGGACACCGGCGGCTGCTCACAGCCCTCTCAGTCCTACGGGCCGTCCCGCCTCTTGTGTTCCCAACACGGGACATCCATTTCTGCAAAGAACCGGACAAGCTGCTGTAACGCCGGAGCAAAGTTCCCCAGGATGGCTTGGATTTTTCATTGTCACCGAGCTCCGACCTCACACTCACTGCAAAGTTCAGGTTTTGTTGCGGCAGATCAAACCCTCTGCCCACAGCACTACCCCAGACGCATTTTTAATCTACCCCTTAATGCAGTCTGCCGAGAGGAATAAATCCTCCAAGCGGCCCCCCATCTACTGCTTCCTTTTCACCCACCGACCCACTCGCCCGACACACGCAAAAGGTGAGTTTTTGTTCTGCCTTGGTTGTTTCCGTGACACAGGACACCGCCTTCTTCCTTTCATTCCCAAACTCTTCTGAATTCAACAATTGATGAAGAGAATTGGGTTTTCCTTGTCTTAGAAGGCTTCCGTTTTTCCTAAATCTCTTCTCCTTTCCGTCCCACACCCTACTCTTTCTCTGCCTCTCATGGCTACATTTATGTACCCCTCCCATTATTATTATTGTTTCTTTACCACTACCCAAGGCTATGTTCTCATCTCTGAGTTCCAAGTAATCAGATTCCCCTTGAGACGCCCGAATAAAACTCCCCGAAGACCACCTTCATGATCTTGGATGGCTCCTGTGCGACTCTTGTGCTCAGAGTCCTGGTTCTGGATGCCGGGGGAGGAGACAGTTCAGCAGCAGCCAGAGAGGCCTGGAGGAGGGTGCTGTCTGGGGTGTATGTGAAGGAACAGCATATGGGTTTTTTTTTTTTTTTTGTCAAGATGTTTAGAGCTCCCCAGTTTCCGAGCTCAGGACAGAAATGTGCCGCTGCCTGTAAACACTGTCTGAGTGGGTTCATTCTCTTCTTCTCTGATACAACACTCACCCCAGCTAGCTCAGGTCCACCATGCCTCTGCCCCTTTGCCCTCTGAGCTACGTGATCCCAAACAAAGTTTTTCAGTCGAGTGGTACCCCAGGTGCACCACCCACCCCGAGAAGGCGAGATCTCCTGCATACACACCGAGCAGCGAGCCTTTCTTCCTCCCCAAAGATTCCCTGACACTTCCCTCAGAGAGCTTCTTCCTCTCAAGCTATCAGTTCCCATGTTCGGGCGGCAGACGCCAAGTGGCGACAGAAGAGACAGGCGCCCTGGCCCCGCTGCCTGCACCCACCCTGTGGAGTTCTGGAGACCAGGCCAGAAGGAAGGGGGACGTTCTGGGGTTCCCCTTCGAAGAACGAGGTCGTTACCTTGGTAGCGGCTTGCGGGCGGTGATACTAGCAACGATGATGCTCTCGGGACGAGGAGTGGCCACCGCTTTGAAGGTTCCTCGCCAGAACTTCTCAAAAAGCTGCTTCTCGCCCTGCTGAACGCTCGCCATAGCCAACCCGGAGGGGCCGGGGCGGCCGGGCGCTGTCCGAAGTGCTGAAACGCGGCTTCCCGGCCGGGGGCACACCCGGCTGGGGCTCGGACCGCGCCAAACCCAGAGGGGTGGGGTGGGAGAGAGCGGAGCTCCGGCGGGGGTGGGGCGCCCCGGGCTGGGCAGGCGGCGGAGGAGGGAGGCTCGTCCACCGGCCCGCCGCGCCTTCCGGCCGGCTGCGGGCTGCCCCCGAGCTCGCTGAACTCGGCGCCCCGGGCGGGGCCGGGGGGCGGGCTGGCTCGGCAGCGCGGGGGGAAGAGGCGCCCGGGTCGCCCGTGTGTGCGTGCGCGTGTGGGCTCCGGTGCGCCCGGGTTTTGTCTCTCGCACAACGTGACGTTGGAGGAGGAGGCTGGTCGCCCGGCCGCACTTTCCTCCCCCTGCGCCGTCTCTCCTCCTCCCGCCGCCCCTCCTCCCGGCTCAGCCTCCCGCCGCCATCTGCATAACAAAAGCCCGCAGGTCTGGGAGGAGAAAGGGCGGGGCGTGCGCCTGTCACCCGGGCCCCCTCGGAGAGGCCGCCGGCGCCCGCGCCCCTCGCCGCCCGGAGGGTCCGGCCTCACCCCAGCGCTTCCGCGGCCCCGCCCGGCCCCTCCCCCGCAGCCCCTTCCCGAGTCTCGCAGGGATCTACGGCAGGACGACGTGCCCAACGGAACCGCAGGCCCAGCCGCCCCCGTTCTGGACCGGGCCGGCGGGGTGCCCAAGGGGGTGCCCTGCGCCCCTCTCAGCGGCGGCCGGGGCTCGCACAGCCCCCAGGCCCGGAAGGTGCCGCGGACGGGCCGTCGCCGCCACCTGGGCTTCTCGCCATCTGCCGAGCCGCCGCCGCCGCATCTGTGCCCGGCGCGGGCAAGGACGCTTCTCCTTTGTGCCGCCGTCCCCGCCCCAGCGCGTCCCGGCCAGAGCCTCCCTCGCAGGCTCCCGCTCCTGGGGGACCCGGCGGCGACCACTTTTCTTAACACAACTTGGCTCAGGGAAGGAGAATATTTTGGAAACGAAAGTGCTTTAAGGAGAGGTGGGGGCGAGGATCCGGGCGTCACAGGAAGATAGTAACTTTCTGGTCCTTTCTGCCCCTTCCAATTCCTTCCAATTCCGCTTTCTCCACCGCCGCCCCTTTCACCCTAATCCCAACCCGCAGGGGTTTAGGAGCCAAATAAACTCCAGACTCACAGACTCCGGGTGAAACTGCTCTTGTTTTCCTAGGATTTTCATTAAGAGATCTCTGCAGGACCCTTCAGGTCCACCCCTCCCTTAGGGACTTTCAATTGCAGCAAAGTTGCTATTCCCCTTCCTCCCCTGGGTTGCGAACTCCCGGAAGGAGGTCTCCTGGGGTCTTCCAGGCCTGCCAGCCCCTGGAGGCGGGTCCCAGTCTCGGTGGGAATAAATCTACGGCTCTTCCTGACACTGCTGGTCAGTGCTGGGGACCCAGGGCCAGGACACCGATGTGAACGGCAGAAATTCTGTGCCAGGAGACACAAGGTGAACAGTGCGGTGGGTGGGGTGGGAGAGCGGGGCCGGAGGACTGGAACCCCAGAAGAAAACAGCATCCGGCCGGAAGTGTAGTAGGTTTGCTATTTGTGTGCCGCCTCCTGGGCGCAGAGCGCACTGCTGGCTCTGCAGCGACCCCTCCTGGTCCACGCTAGAGATGCTCGTGTTGGCTTCTGCGAACACCCGCCGCCAGAAGGTGGGGTTAAGGCTGGGGTGCTTCGAGGAGAGCCCCCGTGAAGAGTGTGTGAGGCTTTTCACTTTCCTTGCGCCCTCAGGCCGAAAACTTTCCCACCCTCAACTGCTCTTAAGCCCTGTGCCTCACCCTGGAGTGGAAATGTCGCTGAGAGTTGCCTCCTTAGGTAGCCTGGGATATTTAAAACTATCCTTAGTCATGATGTTTGGGGTATGAACTAAGTCACTTGCGAAGAAAGGATAGGTGGTTCTGTCCCCAGATCCCAGCTGCACTACTATTCTTATCGCCAGAAGGTTGACAAAGGCCCTGCGTGCACGGCATTGCTCCTCTGAGCCTGGCCGGCAGCAGGGCTCATAGGAGCAGAAGCTACTCTGACACATCCCACTCCCTTTTTGAGGTACTAGGGACCAGGCCTTCCCACCGAGCTACATAACCATTCCCTCGTTTGCCTCTGCTTTTGTGTTTAGGCTGAGCCTCCTGAGGTTGCCCAGACTCCAGGTACGCACCACCACACCTGACCTCTTACATCGTTTCAGAGATGAGGAAGTTGAAGTCAACGATGCCAAGGGACTGGCTCAGCGTGATGCTACAGGTAGCAAAGGAAGTTGGTGACAAATATGGTTTCGGTTTCCCTCTGGATGGTACCGATGGGAATCTTTGGGATACTAAGCATTCCAGGGTGAGACTACTCAAAGTGCATCAGATACCAACAAGCCACCCAGGTAGAAGCATATCATGTTAGCAGCAATGGCAAACCTTTGAGCGTTTTCAGTTATGGAGACGTCTTGCGGTGGCATGCATGCCGTAGGTTCGCCACCCCTGTGTGACAGCTTCTGAGCTGCCATAATTTGGGAATTAAGAATGAACCTGTTTGGGTTCCACCCCCATCCCTTCTATCTCTTCGCTATGTTACCTTGCAGAAGTGACTTCGCTTGCTCACGCAGGTTTTGTCAGTCAGAAGAAGGTTCTCGACCTGCAGACTGAATATGTGCACGGACGAGCTGTGAGGATTAGAAGCTTGGAACAGAACAGAACTAGAGTAGGAAGCCCAACTCTGCCACTTCCGGGGCGATGACCTTGAGCTCAGGATGAATGAGTTTCCCCACCCGCACAGTGAGACATCAGTGCATAGATACGATTTCCATGAGGATTAAATAAAAATACTGCTTGCAGAATGTCCACTTCATGACAAATAAAAGACTTTTAAAGACAGAGGTTTCCAACTCTTGTTAGGAACCAGGTCACACAGCGGGGGGTGAGTAATGAGTAAGCAAAGCATTATCTGTATTTATAGCTGCTCCACATGCCTCTCATTACCACCTGAGTTCTGTCCTTTCCTGCCCCGTGAACGTGCACGACAGGAATCTAAGTTATAAGCGCCTTTGAATCATCCGCAGGTCTTCCTACCTCTACTCCTCCACCTCTGGCCTGTCTGTGGAAAAACTGGAAAATTTGCTTTCCACAAATCCAGTCCTTGGTGCAAAAGACAAAACAAAACAACACCAAAAAAAAAAAACCAAAAACCCTGAAGACTACATACAGTGGCAGCTGTTACTGCTGATGCTGTTGAAATCATCACCTGTTAATATCTTAAGCCAGGCCACGTTCAGCTCAGCAAGAATTCACTGATGTCCAGCCTTAGATCTTGGGTAGGCATAGCCTTGGGTAGGGAGACATGGTCCCTGCCCTGGAAGGGTACACAATAAAATTAACCTTCGGAGTCCTCCTTAACTAACACTTCTCCCTTTTCCCTACTTTCCTAGTGAATTAGACTTTAATCCTGGCTTTGCTAATAAAACTCAAACTACGGTTTCTCCATCACTTTATCACAGTATAATCATCTGTCTTATTTCCTCAGGGTATTGCTCTTTATTTCTCTAGGTTCAAGCAAGCCTGATCCATAAGCTGAGACCTATCAATATGCTGGTTGATAAATATAAATGCGTGGCATAATTGGTGCTTTTCCTGTCCTCTGCCAGTGGTAGACATCACTAATTCATCTCAGAATCCTCCTCAACTCAGTGTTCTAGACAGGCATGACTAATTGGTGGGAGTTTGCATTTGCTATAAAATCAGTTTCTGACTCTTGTCTAGAGGCTGTGTCTTTATCTGACTGGTATTGTTTCATTTTTAAAAGATGAAACTAGGGTGAAGTGAGTCTAGAAGGAGCAAATCCAGGTACTGTAAAGGAATAGTTAGAGAGATTTGTGTTGGTCAGCTTTTCTGTCACTGGCACAAAGTACCAGATACCTGCGATTTTAAGAAGGGAGGGTTTAATTTAGTTCATAGTTTCAGGGGATTCAGTCCATGGTTAGCTGGCTCCACAGCAGAAACATCATGTGGCTGGGAAGCAGATTGTAAGAACAGCACCAGCAAAGAAGGGGCAAGGGACCAGATAAAGTGGTCACACTTACCGACCCACCCAGATACACCAGAAGTGTGGTTCACTCATTCCCTAAGCAGCATTCAAGCCAATCAGCTTCTCCGAGTACAAGGAGGCTGATCAGTAGTTAACATCATCAAGGGATTTTGGGGAACTTGACAGCCTGGACCCATTTTCAAAAGTCCACTGAAGAGTGAAAGATTCAAATAATTACTGAGTGAATGGGAAATATAATAATGAAATCAATCTGTCTTTGTGCCTTTCAACAGGATCAGGCTGAACTACTAAGATCCTAAAATTCAGAATTTCTTCATTTGGGGAAAAATAATATTGTATCACTCAGGGCTTATCAGTTCTTGCTTTTGGAAGGTTCATCCTTATGTCTAATCTGAATCCCACATCTGCCATGTATCATCTATTCTGCTTCTATAACTCCAAATGCCTTTGAGCTAACAGATAACCCAGGAACACCCTTCCCTGGCTGCATACTCCCTGTGGCTATTTTTATTTCAGATTACCAGGGTCTAGTACAAGACCGGAGCATAGTAGGAGATCAATAAATGTTGTTGTAATGAGTAGATTCCATAAACAGTAGATGGCTATACTAATTTCCATATCTCTCTAGCCTAACTCAGTTCACATTACAAATGAAAATATAAAATTCACTGGGTACTGATACTGCATACATCCATTTAACAGTGATCTAAGGAGAGAAATTTGATGACGACTGGCCTTCAGGGATAACTGGTACTGTAGATACTGCTGTAATCGTCACCTTTAGTATCTTAAGCCAGGCAATACTCAGTTCAGTAAATATTAACCGATTTCCAATCATGCATTTTAGACCCTGTCCTGGGCAGGGAGGGCCACTGATAAATATGTGTATTATATGGACTGATTTAATGATCACAGACACCCATGACGCTATTAGCTAGTTTTTAGGTAACAGAAAGCTGAAGCTCAGAGAGCTGAAGTAACTCCTCCAAGAACACACAGCTAGTTAAAAAAAGAGATCCAACATATGAAAGTCAGTGTGACCTGCACAATCTGTGCTCTTAATAGACTGTACAAGCTGCCTGTAAAACGATCTCTGTGTCCAAAATGGCATTGATTTATGTGCAAGAATGTACTACACACAGTATTTGGGCAAGGGCAAAAACAGATTCTGCTGTCATGGAGCTTACACCTACTTCAGAGTCAAAGTGGTTATGTTAAACATCATAAATAATAACCACACCTTACAGAAGAAATGACATGACTGGGGAATTCACTAAATGGAACGTGAAGAGGTAAAATATATCCGAGATCGTTGGACTCAAGTGGAGACCAGGTACAAAGCATTGAACTACTAGCAAGAGGAGATGTCATTTCGGGAAAGGGTCCGGGATGCGCAGAGTCCACACAGTGGGGGGGACTGGTGACATCCAAAGAACACAGGGGTGGGAGGCTGGAGGCAGGGTCAGGAGTTACAGGTGCAGCGCAACTGGACTCTGGATCTCGGTTTACTTTTCGGTGAGTCTCATCTTCCCTATGAGTAAAATTAGAGAACCATCATTCTATTAAAAAGTGAGGTACCTTGGAACCCTAAAGGTGGCTCCCACATATAACAATTTTTTGGGGTAGTAGCCAGGTAGATAGATCACTAAGTAACCGTAGAACACATAATCATAAGGTGACATAAACATAAGGTGAGATATTCTTTCCTGATTATTGAATTATTCTCAAGTAAATCTTCATTCCTTGATTTTCCTAAAGGTTTTGAGCTTTTCAGCACTGCCTAAAATGTCTTTTCATTAGTAAGAGAGTAACTTCGGATTCAGAGGCTTAGTAATGTTGCTTTGATGTTATTGGCTTTTTTTTTTTTTTTTTTGAGACAGGTTCTCTCTTTGTAGTTCAAACTGGCCCGGAGCTCACTACGTGGCCCAAGCAAGCCTCGAACTCCTGCCTCTGCCTCCAGAGTGCTGGGATTACAGGCGTGAGTCATGACACCAAAAGCCCAGTTTTCCAAAGGTCTTTGTTATTGCTTTATTTGTGGTATGTGGTACTGGGAATTGAACTCACAACCTTGCCTTTGTGAGAAAGACACCAGAACCACTGAGCTAAATTCCCAGCCCCACTGGATTTATTTTTAGAGCTAATGTCCATTATCGGCATGTGTGGTGCAGGCTGAGTATGTATATCTTGTCCAAGGCTGAGGACCAGTATTGTTCCAGAGTTTGGGGTTTCCCAGGTTTTAAAATATTTATGTAAGATTTATTGGTTGGCCATCCTCAATCAAAAACTCTAAAATCTGAAATGATCCAATATCCCAAATTTGAGTTTGGGATTTCAGAGTAAGAGTCAATTTACACTCAGCCACTTTCTTAAAAAATTATAGATTTTTTTTTTTTTTTTTTTTTTTTAGCACTGGGGATCAAACTTGGACCCTTGTGCATTCAAGGTTGGTGTAGTACCACTTGAACTAAATCCCCAACCCCCCCAAAATTTTAAGAATGTAAGAAAGTGAAGAAACTACTATGAATCCCTGTGTACCTACTGTGCAATATCAGTGACTATACAGTTTTGTTTCATCTATACACAGACACACTTTCCACCCTAAATTATTTTTGCATAAATCCAAGGCATTAAGATTCAAATTCTCTCTCTCTCTCCCTCCCTTCCTCAGTCTCCCTCCCTCCCTCCCTCTCCCTCTCTCTCTCTTTTTTTTTTTTTTTTTTTTTTTTGGAGACAGGGTCTCGCTTTGTAGTTCAGGCTGGCCCTGAGCTCACTATGGAGCCCAGGCAAGCCGCCGCGAACTCAGCAATCCTCCTGCCTCTGCCTCTTGAGTGCTGGGATTACAGGTTAGAGCCACCACGCCTGGCTCCCTCTCACTTTTTGAGACAGGGTCTTGCTTTGTAGTTCAGGCTGGCCCTGAGCTCACTATGTAGCCCAGGCAAGCCTGGAACTCAGCAATCCTCCTGCCCCTGCCTCCCAAGTGCTAGGATTACAGGCATGAGCCACCACAGCCAGCAAACCCTCTCTCCCTTAAAAGCATAACCACAATGTTATTATACTAGGAAAAGTATTATTTCTTAATATCATCAAATGCAAAAGCCCAGTTTTCCCAAAGGTCTTTGTTTGTTACCTGTTGGCTTTTTTGTCTGCTTGAACTGGTGCTACATTCTAACACATGTCCAAAGGTTGAAGGCCATAACACTGGGTTTTTTGATTTGTTGGGTAGTTTTCTTTTGTGTTTTGGTACCATGGGTCAAACTCAGGACCTTGCACCTACAAACTAGGCACAATGCTGCTGAGCTAAATCCCCAGCCATAACAGCGCTGTTGTGCAGTAGCACAAACTTTAAGAGGTGGAGAATAGTGAGAAGTTAGGTTGCTCTTTGCTTCCTGGCTGCCATGAGGTGAGCAGTTTCCCTGCCAATGCTCCCTCTTATAATGTGCTGCCCTGCTACAGGCTCCAAAGCAATAGAGCCAACTGACCATGGACTGAAAAATCTAAAACTCACAAAACTAATCAGGCACAGGTCACCTGAAGCAACTTTCAGCCTAGTTCCTGTACCCGGCCCCTCACACATACACTCTGACCTCTCTGTCTCCTTTATTTTTCCATGAGAAACTTGGTTGTTTGCCTAGCAGAGTTTCTCTCGTTACCTGTAGTTTGCTGATTTTGCGTGTCTGTAGCATTAATAACATGTTTCTCTGCACCCTCTATTTCCTGTTAAGTGGTGGCAAGTGGAAGAAGCTTAATTAAATTTAGGTTCAAAAGAAATTCTTCCAGGATGTGAATAATGTATGTTTTCCTTTTATCTTATGATGCTAGTTGACACTGAAGATCCCACTGCCTAATTTATTTATTTACTAGGGATTGCAAATTATGGGATTCAAATCTATCATTTATTTTTATGTATTAGCTAGAATGCTTTTGAAAAGAAGTACCGTTCGTTAATTATTTGGGTAACTCAAAGGATCATCAGTTTAAAAAACTAAATAGTTGATCCTTTATTTGTTAGCTGATAAAATAATGTGTTGGACTGTTAGCTTCCTTATCAGGTGTTACTAAATTATTTGTTTATCCTTACAATGAGTCTATGGATTTAAATGTATTTGATGTGTTTCAATTGGTTGTTGTTTTACCCTTATTGATGCTTGATGCTGCCTTTAGACAGGAAGAAACTATTAGATTTGTGTGTGAGCCTTTTGATGTAACCTAGAAGCCTTTTAATGGCTTTTGCTTTCTGATATATCAAAAGCTGCTAAGTTCAAAGTATATAATTCCAGACTGTATCTGGAATCAGCTGTTTCCCTAAACAGAACCAATCTCTTTTAGTAGGTACCAGAATGTCTCATCACTGCTGGAGGCAACGGCCAATGTTTCTGGGGTGCTTTAGTGTACCGACCTAAGGAATCTTATTTGAAGATCAAAAAATCAGTTTCTACTTCTATTTCTTGGTGAAATAAAGACTACAAGTTTTGCTTTAACCTCATGAATCTTACATTTGTATTCCAGTCTGATTTGCCTAAAAGCCATAATTAGTAATACCAACATAATTACTCATTTCTTTATCCTATAGTCCACACATCCATTTTGGAAAACCATACACACATGATCACCTACAATAGGAAAACCAAGCTGCAATCAATTTAAGGTAACGGTTTGGCCTCTCACTTAGATGAGCATTCAAATTGTTATGATTTACGGCCCACTGGTATGGAATCATACCGATATTTAGGGATTAATTTTGAATATAATTTTATTTTTCAATTATATACAGTATTTATGAGACTTTGAAGTCCAAGTGACCAAAAAAGGTATCCTCGGACAAGCCTATACACCCTTTCCTGCTCTCCCTCTATCTTCTTCCCTCTTCATAGAGAACTTTATTTTTTATCCTCTTGTTAAAAATATTTCTCAATCAAAACTATTCCATTTTTTAAGTGCAAGTAGTAAGTTAGAGTACAAATGAGGCAAACATGTTATGTGAATCCTGAAACAGTACTTGAACCAGTAATAGTTGGTGCACTGTATTAGCTATCTGTGAGAAACAGTTTAACACTGCCTTTTGGGAATCTGGAAGAGATATTTCTGGTACCTGACTCAACAGCTTTTTTGGTAACAAAGGTATGCAACCTCACTCCTGTAGGGGACAAACAACACGTATCTGGTGCGCGTGCACACACACACACACACACACACACACACGCACGCACACTGTGGACATCTCTTACATTTAGTTGGTATATATTTAAATATAGGTGAACAATCTACGGCCCTATAAACAGGAAGATGGAAAGATACTTGCCTAAGAGAATCCAGTTTTTCCATGGAAAACATCCTATTATCGTGTGTGTTGGGGGGTTGTGTGGATGTGTATTGTGGTGTGTGTTTATATTATATATGGCCTCGAGCGCCTTCTGCTTTTGAAGATAGGCTGCAGCCTCTGAATGTGGCTTGCTTTGTCTTGTCTGTGACTTTTTTTCCCCCCTCTACTGAAAGGAATGCAGAATTCTCTCCTGCAAAGCTTTCAAGCAGAAGACAAAGGCAACTGACCTTTGGTTTGTCAATTAAAAAAAAAAAAAGAGGACAAGAAAAGCAAACCAGGGCTGTGCATAGGCCCAGTATACAGCAGATTGGGGGGCACAAATCCCCACATCCTCTACAGCCAGAGGCTTTGGGGCACATGCTTTCCGCAGCAGCAACCTGCCTTCTGCCTTGTGCCTGGATTGGATGCTGCAGAAATAATTACCAGACAAATCGATAGTCCGTGTTGTGATGTGACCACAGTTGTTAATGCATTATTTTCCTCCTAGAAACTCAGTTTGCCTTACAGGCAGACTGGATTCTGTGCAAGCTCCTGACAACCCCACAGTTCAGAATAACTTCTGTAGCATTTAATCTTTCCTTCGCATATAAGCACTTTAGAAACAGAGTCCTGCTTATTCCTCACAGGGTGCATCCGAAGCAGCTCATGGAAGAAGTGGAGGAACCGCCTGAGGTCAGACAGCCAGGACATCTAGGGTGCATTTCCGTTTCACTTTTCTTTGGCAGGAGAGAATGCGCTTTCCAGAAATGTGATAAATAATATTTTTTAATAACTCCTTCTTCATTAAACATTTGAGAGAATTTCCTAAACCTGTTATTACAGAATTTGACCGATAAGCCTAAGACTCCCACCCCCAGCTCCTTCAAGGGGCACTTTTGATGAGGTCGGCAACGCCCTAAGGGACTGAAGGGCCAGGACTGCTGTCTTTCTTGACCTGAGCCCCCTTATTCCTAACAGCGCAATGGGGAGATTCTGAGACATGCCAATCTCTGGCCCACAGAGCAAAGCTGGCCTGCTCAACTATTCAGTTTGACAGACACAGTGTGTTTACACTGAGAGAAATGGACCGCCTCTGGGTTACATGAACGTTCTCCTGTTTGCTACAGACCCCCCCTCCCCACTGCATCGTTCAAACTTCCTTGGCCCTCCTGCTACATCTAGGATTAAGACTCTACCAGGATCCTCTTAGGAATGGCTTCATAGATTTCTTTACATTTTCCTCTCCTTAGAATACTTACAATAATTATGGTAATGCAAGGATAAAGTGGAGTTTCTTGAGAGATGCGCGCGAGTATGCGTTTGTGTTTGTCATGGGGGCTGGAAGCCAGACCCTCCGGATTGAACGATAACACCAGCCTCTTTTTGTATTTCGAAACGGGATCTCACTAAGTTGCCCAGGCTACGCTCCAATTTGTGATCATCTTACCCTGGGTCCACCATGCTGAGATTTCAAGTTTGGGCCACCCCGCCTGGCTAGTATCTTTCTATTGCAGTTTTTAAAAGCTACAATATTTATTCTTAATTCTGTAGTGGTACAAGGAATGGAACCCGACTCCTTTGCACTGAGCTACATTCTCAGGCCCATGTTCACTCTTCATTCCGAGCCAAGTGCTCTCTACATCACTAAATTGCCATCTGCCTGCCTCAGCCTCCGAGGGCGCTGGCACCTGCTGAGTAATTCTCATCCCTCGTGTTGTACTAAGCGCCCCCCAGGCGTCAGACTGTTCCCTTTCGTAGCAACACAAGGCCGAGGGGTTATCGCGATTCACCTTTCATACACGATGAAGCTGAGGCTCAGAGAGATGAGGTGTGCTGCTCAAGGTCACACAGGTTGCGCCAAGTAGAAGATGTGAGATCTGGTCGAAGTTATTCTGGGTGATATTCAAGGTCCTTAACCACCGACATGACACACAGGGCCTGCTACTGGTAGGTGGCAGACGGAGGGTACACGGTGCCCCTGCAGAACAGATCCAGGGGCTGGGTCCGAGGGGCGGACACAGCGGAACACCAGGAGTTTACGGAGCTCGGTGGAAGCATTTCGATGTGGCATGTCCAGCGGGACAGTAGCTGTGCTGTCCAGCTGAGGGGCCGGCTGCTCCTCACCACCCCACCCCACTCACCTGGCGTCACGTGGAGTCGGAGAAACACGAAGAGCACAGCGCTGACCAGATGACAGCGATGCCAGGTGATCTAGAGGTGGAGAGGGCGTCCTGAAGGGTGAGGGACTGACTGGCAAGTCCCGAATTCCTGCTGTCAGAAATGTAGCCAGCAGGAAGAGGGGACTAGTCTGGAAGGACAGTTTTGTGGGTTTGCACATGGGCTGAGTGAGGCTGGAGCTACAACACCAAGTGGAACGCTACACGCCAGGTCGGCTCCCGTATTTGTGGACGAAAGTATGAGGAGTAATTTCAGTCATGTCCTCTTTTTGGGTGGATGGCGGAAAACGCTTGACTATAGCAATGTGAAGGAGGGAAAGTCTTTCCTGGTGCTGACTCCAGGCAGAGGCAGCGTGGCGGAACAGCACAGCCGGGAAAGCGATTCACTACGTGGTGGCCCGGAAGGAAGAGCCTGAGGTGAGAACACACCTCTGTCGAGAGCCATGTGAGGAAAATCATTTCATAATTTGGGAGGAAAATCATTTCATAATTAAAGTACGTAAGACCCAGTGTTGCCTTGTCATCAAGCAGCTATGGCATGTGGAAACGTAACTCAGTTTTGCCTCTAGTCACAGCTGAGGCCTCAATGATCCCATGATGCCCTGCTGCTCAAGGGTAAGATTACATCAGCTGAAGACATCTTGGGTCTTTGAGAATAGGAGTGATACAAACAGAGAAAGGTTTCAGCCCGAGGAGGGACAAATTCCTTATGACCCTAACTCATTTCCCCTACTGTTGGAGGAATGCTCCGCTATCATCGGCATGAGATGATCACCCTTGTTGTGTGTACCCCATAAATAGTGCTAAGCTCAGGGAGAGTCCTTGTCTTTGCCCACTTCGAGGTACTAACTCCCTGCCCTGCTCCCTGTACTTTGACATTATGCAAGTCTCTGTTGTCTTTTCTTGTTTATTTTTCTTTGGCTCTCAACATCCCCCTCTCTAGGCAGTCAGAGGATTGAGAGGCCTCCAATACATCTTTCCCAGTTACGTTCCCTCTGACCTTCCCTTTTAATGTGAATCTTCTGAAGGACAATGTAAATAACATCTTTATAATCATTATCGGACATTCACAAAATGTACTAGGCACAGACTGAGTACCAGGGCTTGACTCAAACGCTCAGGTTTCAACAAGGAGTCAGAGAAAATCTGTCCTTAATAGGCTCAGAGTCCGGGGACTGGGCGTGGACAGAGATGAGCAAGAAGACAGTGACTCTGGCATGGGAGCTGTGATACTGCGGATTAAACTCAGACAGCAAGGCTGGGAAGAGAAGGTCCCTTCTTACTGTTTTCAAGCCATCAGGGAGAAATGAGACCTGAACGAGGAGCTGAGTCGGGGAAGAGTACAGTCCCAGGACAGAGCCGGAAGACAACCAGATTTCACCTTGCTTAGAGTGCAGTAACAGTCCCCAACCACCAGGAGCAGCATTTCCTAAAAACCTGTTAAAGATATAAATTCCTAGGCTCTTCCTCTAGACCTGATTTTAACACTAGGTGGGATCTAGCAATGGGTGCTCCACGAGCCCCCCGGGTGACTGATTCCAGGTGAAGTTTGGGAAACACGAAGTACAGAGGTCCGTGGCTTATTGCTGAGAACTAGTGTTGCAGAGGAAAGCGAGCGCGGCCTCCTGTGGTCAGGGTTTTATCTTTAGGTTGATACTCTGAGAACTTTTAGTGAGAACAACGACATGACACTCGGACTTTAATTTCCTACGTATTCCTCAAAATCTCAGAGCCTGTTTCTACTTTTAAACTTTTGTATTTTCTATTATATTTGCCTAGGATAGTTTACTCCCAAAGCTTTAAGATACTCGACTCTTCTGGTCACTCCACAACAAATGGTACTTCTCCAGCAATGCACGTTTTATTTTTAAAAATATAACTACTTTTACCAGTATTAATCCTTTCTGTGATTACTCATCTCCCTCCAATATAGTGTAGTTCCACACAAGAGGAAATAATCTGCTTTGTTAATATCCATGCATTGCAACTTCCAGCACAGTCTCTTCCATATAGTTCACGCTTTGAATAATTAAACTCCATGAACTACAATTCCCAGTGATCATCAAAATATAAAGACACCGAGGAAGCTCAGCGAAGATGGCTCAACCAAGTAGGTGGCCAAAGGTAGCTTCCAGAAAACACTAGACCCCCCACCTAACGTGTCAACTGGTGAATTTTCTTGAGATCAATAAGGCAAGGTAAAGAGGAGAAAGAGGCAACAACTTAGAAAGTAGATGAGAATGAACTCAAAAGTCAACACAAGTTGAGGGCAAAGAGTCTGTCTTAGTCCGTTTCCTGTTGCTGTAACAGAATACCTGAGATGGGGTAATTTATAAGGAAAAATGTTTATTTTGGTTCATGGTTGTAGAAGCTGAGAAATCTACTTCCAGGTAGGTACATTGAGGGCCTCATGCTGCTTTGTAATAGGGTAGAAGGAAATGGAAAGAAGAAGCAGATATACAAGGAAGACAGGGAATTAAACCCCATGATAGCTAATCAATTAATCCATCCACACAGGCTGTGTCTCCGTAACTCAGATACCTCCACTAGCAGCCATCTCTACTGCTGAATCAATGTACCGACATGTGAATTTTGGGGGGAAAATACTCAGAACATAGCAAAGCCTAACTGAAGTGTACTAGGGCAAGTCAGAAAAGGGATATACCAAGGACAGTGAGTGGGGGGATGGGAGGCAGGTGACGGGGGAGATGTTTGTACTCGGAGACTACAGCTGAACTGTCCCTTCTCAGCCAATCTGCGAGACGCCACCGAGCTTTCTGTCTGGTGTGCCTCAATGCTGAGATCCAACAAACGACATAACTTTAGAGGTGCTTCATGTTCCTGCTTGTATGTAAGCTTTTTAAAAAATTATTTCATGGAGGTAAGAGTAGAATTATGGTTACCAGAGGCTGGGAAAGGTAGAGAGAGAGAGAGGAAGATAGAGAGAAGTTGGTTAATGTCTAAAAAAATTATAGTTAGATAAGAGGAATAAGTTCTAGTGTTCTATAAGAGCACAGTAGGGTAATTATGGTTAACAATAATTTATTGTCCATTTCAAAGTAGAGGTTTTAAATGTTCCCAATACATAGAAATGATAAATTCAGGAGGTGATAGATATGGTAATCACCTTGATTTGATCGTTATATATTGTACATATGAATGAAATATCATACTCAATCCCATAAACAGATAAAACATTATGTATCAATTAAAATAAGTATAATGTAAATGAATAAATAAATATGTGATATTTATAATAAAGATGTAAATGAATGGAATAGAGGCTGTCATTTTTCTGTGAAGGGTAGACAGTTTTCTAAGGAATCCACTAGCATAAATTATCACGATATTTCATAAAAGAAAGTACACTTTAAACTCAAAGGACAAAAGAAATACATTGTCTCAGAATGAAAATCTACTCTCAAAGTGACTGAATTTCACTTGCTGAAAAGCTTTAGCATTATCTACAGTTTTTATTCTGCTTCTTCCACAGATGGGTAAGAAAGACTCACGTCACACCTGGAAGAGGCCCTTTGGAACTGCCTTGCATATGATACAGCCAGGTCCAAACAAGCAAAATCAATGGCTTCTAACCAAGTCCAGGGACTTGGAGCTGAAGAATCACTAATATTTCTAATTTTCTATACGGTCCTTTTTAAAAACCTATGTTTATAAGGTAAAATGTATATAAATTAGAATTTACTATTTTAAGCATTGTAAGGGTACAATTCAGGAGCGTTAAATATGCCCACAATTTCATGAAACTGATGTCAACATCTTTGTCCACGACTCTTCTGTCACCTCCAGTAGACTCTGTATGTGTGAAATAGTGACTCCTTTCTCTTTCAGCCCTTAATAAGCTGTATTTTACTTTCCATCTCTATGAAATCTCCTTTCCTGGGTACTTCATAGAAGTGGAACCATACAGTATTTGTCCTTCTATTTCTGCCACATTTTACCTAATGTGTTTTAAGGTCCATCTGCTTTATGGCAGGGATCTGAATTTTACTCCTTTTTATGGCCTGAGCAATATTCTCCTGTATGGACAGACCACATTTTTTTTTAATCCATTCATCTCTCATTGGATACTTGGTTTATTTCTGCCTTTTGATGATTGGAAATAATGTTATTAAGAGTGTTATTATATCTGTTTATAGCCCTCTTTTAATTCTTCTAGGAGTAAAATTGCTGGGTCACAGTAATTCTATGTTGAGTTTGTTGCAAAATCTCCCCCTTATTTTATATGTGAAAGAAATGAAGCCCAGAAAGGCTTCAGGTTCTATCTGAAGTCACACCACACTGAGGAGTTGTAGAACTATAGCTTGATTACTGGATTTTCTACTGTTCTCAACAAAGGTAGGGAGGATCTGGAGGGCCATAATCCAAGAGAATGACCAAAGCAAGGTATACCCTGGGCAGAAAAGCCCACTGTCCTGCAGTCAGTTTGTCTAATCATGTGTCAAGGTAAAGACACTCAGGTCTCTGCAACTTCAGCCTAAAAGGCTGACTGAGCAGGAACTACGAACAACAACAACAACAAAAAATCCAGCAATGAACAGGAAGCACATTAGAACACTTTTGATTGTGTGCTTAGCAGGGAAGGTATTCGTATCTTGGGAAGATAAGGAGGCAAAAATAACTGATGAAACCATCTTGGCTTATGAACTTTGGGCCACTCCTGCGGGGAAAACTGCTTACCTTTAAAAAATAAAGGGCTGGGAATTTAGTTCAGTGGTTTCAGCATCTGCCTGTCAAGCCAAAGGTTCCGAGTTTGATCCCTGGTACCACACATCACAATGCCGGGTGTGGTGGCTCAGCACTCAGGAAGCAGAGGCAGGAGGACTGCTGTGAGTTTGAGGCTAGCCTTGGCTACATAGTGAGTTTAGGGCCAGTCTGAATTATAAAGTGGGACCTTATCATTCATTCATTCATTCATAAATAAATAAATGGAAAATTTGGAGGAACAATATCCCCATCCATGAGACCAACACAGGGATTAGGAGGTATAAATAAAATAAAAATAAAAATAAAAACAAAAATAAAAGCTTCTATTCTATAAATGTAGGAAACAAATCCTCTGTGAGCCTCAGTTTATTTATCTATAAAATGAGGGACTCACTGAGCTACCTTATGGAGCTGAGGATGGTGATGATATTAATGAATTATCTAATCTCAGTGATTCTGGACATGGCTACACATGAGATCACTTAGACACGTGAAATTATTCACGCTAGGCCACCATCCTCCAAGATTCTGACTTAACTGGTCCAACATGATACTCACATTCCTTTATTATTTATTTTATTTTTCCACCAGTACTGGGGACCAAACTCAGGGCCTCGCACTTGCCAGGCAGGTACAGTGCCACACAGCTACATCCCTGGCTCTTCCCTTTCTTTTATGCCTCCCAGTAGAATGTGGTGTTTAACCCAAAAGGAAAAACTGTGCATTCCTGTGCTTCTCAAAGATCACTGGAGTTCTGCTTAAAATGGAGGTTCTGACTCATTAGATCATTCGTGGAGCTCAAAATTCTGCATTTCTGACCAGTTATTGGGCACAAAGTACACTTTGATCCTCAAAGTATACTCGAGGAGGTAGCTTTTAAAGAGCCTGACCCAGATTAAGTGCATGGTGAACACCAGCTAAGAAGTACTCATGGCATTCGGTGGGTGGTAGAGTGACCCAACAGAGTGAAAGATCTACAAAGTCTCCTAGAAGAGGCCAAGAACCGGTTGTTTTCATGGGCTTTATTCCAAGTGAGAAACTATCTACAGGAGATCCCGAGAGCAGAGAATGGAGTTGAACCGTAAGTGCACCACACTGATCATCATGGATGAGAGGCTCCTGAAAGTCAGCTGGAGGCTCCAGCCACACACAGAGGTTCAGATCACACGGCTACCAGGCTGGGAAGTTACTGAGGACAAGGTTAGAATGGTTGATTTATTCACAATACTTATCCAGCATCAACTAGAACACAACACCGCAGCCCAGAACTGCAGATCTAGTTAGGACCAGAGCCCCTTTTTCAAGGAGCTCACTGTCCAGTGGGAGGGAACAAATCCTTACTCCAGAATTCACAGTAATGGGTGCTCTGATGGGGGAATGTTTGGCTCAGTCTAAAGGAGTTCTGCAAAAGTTCTTAGAGGGGGCAATGGCTGAGCTGAATCTCAAAGACAAGGCGGAGTTACTGAGGCAGGAGATGAGAGCAGAGAGGTTCCAGGAAGAGGTAGGACAGAGGCCAAAGCAAGAGGCAGGAGAGCCCAGACCTTCTTCCCGAAATTACCTCAGTTCATGGAAAACAGAGCTGGGGACTCTGGAGATGGACAGCGGGCTCAGACGTCCTACTCGGGCATTTGCACCTCTCTGGGAAGGTACAGAGACCAGTGACTTCCGGACACTTTCTGTAAAGGCTGTGCTTAGGTCTTTGTTCATTATGAAATGACTGCGTTTCCCTTAAGGTATCCAAGGGATTCCAGGTGGCCCATAGGTGGGAATCCGTGGAGCTGTTGAGGAGATCTGTCACCCATTGGTCAGGGCTCATTCTGTGGCAGGAAGGGGCGTGCCTCAAACACTGCGGTGTTCGCCATCAGTTCTCTCTGCCTGGAATACTCTTGCTACTGTCCACACATCACCTCATGAGTTCTTGCTCATCCTCCAGAACTCCATGCAAAGTGTATCTCCCTTGAGGAAGACTAGCATGAGTCACCCCATAATATTCGCCCCCTCCCATTACATATACCCATACTCCTTTGGAACAATCAGACCCACATTGTAATGATACAACTGATGATGCACTTCACCATACAAAGTTGTCTGCATTCCTTTCCTCTGCTGGAAAGAATATCACACCTTTTGGGCATTTACTGCCCCTCTTGTTCCTAGCTCTGATCCCAACACCCTGATGAGCTCCAGGCATATAATGAGGACTCTAGGTTTTATTACTGAGTAATTATATAACTAGTTGAATGAATGGAGTGAATTCACACAGCTGATCACTACCACCTGAACTACTCTCCTCTAACCCTGACCCCCATCCAGCTCTTCATTTTGAATGTGAAGCTATCACATTTGCAGCTAGTAGGTCACTGTCCACAGCATAGAAGAAAACCCTGGCAGTAGAAGATCGGCTGCACTAGACTGGTTTCCAGACCGTCCCTGCAGCTTTCTGAGGATGCTTTCAGTCTCTCAGGGGGTAAGTACGTTATATGTGTTCTAATCCTGAGACCCTTCCAAAGTGGCCAGGAAACCATACCACTGACCAGCAGTGCTGTTCTTCTGTTTGAAGAACCTGATGTCTATCTACTAATGAGCACACTGCCTTATCTATTTTATTCATCTTGAGCTGTCAGGAAGGTGGGAAAACTTTCATTTGTTCTACATGATCCTATGAGAAGAGAAGGAAAATACCCACCCAAGAAGAGCAGCTTCTGGTTTAATACTGAGTAAGAATGAGTAATTCTGAAGGCAAAGAGTTCAATGAGGGTTGAACTCTTTCAGTGGGTGTCAATGTCTGCTTCCTTGTTTTAAAAACTCCTGAAGGCCATGAGTCCTCAAAATTTTCATCTTACCTCATTTAGCCTAAGCCTCCGTGAGTCTCAGTTTCCTCAACTATAAAGAGGAAGAAAAGTATTAATATGATAGGACTGTTGGGAGGATCATAAGCAATAACATATGCAAAACATGTGCCTCCATGTTTCCTTCTTCCCACAGATTAACCCACATTTCTAAGCAACTCATAAATTAACATAATTATCAGACTCCAAATTCTAGGCAGCCCATCAGGGCAAGAGGGCAAAAAAAAAAAAAAAAAAAAAAAAGCAAAGCAAAGTTCTGGGTCAGAGGCAGAGGGTTTGCAGAAAAAATAATTGAATAAACAAGGAAGAAATGGTGTAGAATGACATTCAGTTTCATTAGCCCAAAACATCTGCTTATGCATCTTTACCCAACAGGAGATCGGCTATGTCTTTTTCCTTGGTCTTAGCATTTTCTCTTCAAACTGTCACTTTTTGCTAAAGCTGTTGGAACAGAAAAGAAGGGAGAGAAGCCACTCTTTTTTATTCCATCAAAGGCAACCCAAATGTGATCCCTTTAGTGAATGGCCCAAGATAAAAACTCCACTTGAGCCTGCTTTCTGTGATTAAACAACACTCTTGTTTGTCAAACAGCAGAAGGACGAGAAGAAAGGGAAGCTCTTGTCTCTGTGAAGTGCTCTGAAAGTACCTTCCTCCCAGATCCCTGTGGGTTAGGTGTGCCAGTCCTACAAAGCAAGGCGAAGCCGGACTCGGGTTGCTACAAGGAGAGAAAACGAGAACGAAGCCCTGAAAAGTCCCCAAGGGATGGCGGAATCCTTATTTGGGGACTCTCGGGTGCTCCCTCACACTTCTTTCTTTTAGGCACATTGTGACATTTGAAAGCAGTCTACTCTACGGTGTTCTCCATACAGAAAATAAAACTCTTCAACAAAATAAATGGACTACCGAGAAAAATTGGAGGTGATCCGGAAGGGAAGTCCATCTGGCTTCACTGAACTCCGGTTTCCGGGGGGGGGGGCAGTGTGGGTACGGGGGCTCTCGTGGGACACACTTTTTGCTCAAATCGCTCTGCAGTCCTGAAAATTCCTTTTGGAAGGTAAATGAGACCATGTTGGCTTGCTGAAAGGGTGGACAGATGTAGCAAATAAAAATATAGGACACCCAGTTATATCGGAATTTCAGGTGAACAACAGCTATTTTTTATATGGGGCAAATATACTCTGGAACATGTTTATGTTTAAGAAGTGATTTACAGCCTATTTGACATTCAAATTTAACTGAACACCTTGTATTTTATGCCAGACTAACTTCAGGTTTCCTTTCCTGTCTCATTTGCTTTTGAGCTGTAGGGAGAATACGGGTGAGAGCTATGAGATACCGGAAGCTTTCTGAGAGAATCACTCAGGTGGCTACACCCAAGAATTCTGGTATCTGGCACGGACAGGTTCATCTCTCTCTCTCTTTTTTTTTTTTTTTGGAGACAGGGTCTCGCTTTGTAGTTCAGGTTGGCCCTGTGCTCACTACATAGCCCAGGCAAGCCTCAAACCCAGCAATCCTGCTGTCTCTGCCTCCCGAGTGCTGGGATGACAGGCGTGAGCCACCATGACCGGCACTGTGGTATGTAGGATTGATGGCTGGTGGGCGTGAGTCACCATGCCCAGTATTGTTGTATGTGATTACCGGGGATCGAACTCAGGACCTTGCATTTGCCAGGTAGGCACCGAAACCACTGAGCTAAATCTCCGGGCCAGATTCCTATCTCTTGCTGTCTTATTTTTAGCAAGGGAATTTGTGCTTTCTTTGGAACTAACTTTCTTTCTGATAAATAGGAATGTTAATATTGGCCTTATAGTGTTGTAGGAGAGAAGCAAACATGGTATCAAGTCCTAGGTAAATGGCAGTTCTTTACAGCAAGCCCTTTACCAGGAAGTTCCTTTTGCTTACAACAGCCTCCCTCCAACTCTCCCCATCTATAATGCTTTCTCCATTGTTCTTCCCTGAACATTCATAGAATTTTCTGTAAACTGCTTGAAAAGCCCACATCATTTTACAATACTGTATTCATACCAGTGTTTATAAATGTGTTCCCAACCAGACCGTGAAGTTTTAAAAATCAGATACCAAATATCCTTCAGGTGAATAGGTATAACATTTGGCACAGGGCCTGTCAAATAACAGGATCTTCATATTTTAAATAAATATGTCATCAAACTATTAATACCTAAGCATAAATTAACCTCAGGCTGAAGTTTCAAGTGGTTATTTTGTGACAAAAAAAAAAAAAAAAGAAAAAAGAAAGAAAACGATCATTGCAGTAAGCCTCTTACAAAGCTAAAATTATGCTACTCAAAGGACTGCCTTTAATTTGGGAGTATTCTTTCTCCTTTGGAAAAAAAAAAAGCCTATGTCATTTATGGAATGATTTTCCCAAGTGTTTATTTGAAAAAATAGTTGGTAACCTCCATGTTGAGATATCTCCGCATCTCTGTAGCTGTATACATGGACATGGGAATTTCAATAGGGAGAAAGAACTAATGCTGGGGATTCACAGGGCTAAGAACCACTATTTCATGAGATAGTAGAGTAAAAAGCATAGTTAGGGGAAAATAATCTAGCATTGGTACGTTTATCAGGAGGAAGTAGAGAGGAAAAAAGTACAGCATAAAACATGGCTGGAAACACCTATTTCATCCTGGCAAAAATAGTTGAGAGAAGATGGGGGAGCCAACTAAGAGATAAAGGAGGCAAAGAAACTTCCTCTACTTTCCATTTACTGAGGACATAATCTCACCATGGCAGAGTTCAGGATTTTAATTTGCTCGAGTCTGAGACCCTTCACCCAGCAACCTTTCTCACAGAATAACAATACCATACAAGGAGGACATCCGTCCACTGACCTCCTGCGACCCCCGGTTTTCAGAATCCAAATCTGGCCCTTCCTCTGAATGAGAACTGCTGTCCCGGGGCCCTGAGAAAATGCTGGGAACTTGCCCTGACCTCAGCCTCAGAACTACACTTCTGTGAAGAAAGTTCCTCAAGCCTGGCCAGTCCGCTGATCATGATTCTGGGCACTGTAGGGTCATTCCTGAGCTCTGCCTCCTCTGTCTCTTCCTCTTTGTCCCCGTCTCTAGACGTACACATCTGTCACTTTTAAGGCCCCATTGCTCATCTGCCATGTCCACAACCAGGAGGAAACAAGGGACAGGGCCAGACAAATGCTTTGTCACCCAAGGAAAGACTCTGGCGATTTAAAATTGTCCGACTCTCAGACTAACTCGCCTCCCACTCTGAACTCAGAAATATTAGTAATACATACTGTCGTTGAAAGGTCCTCATACCACAAGCACTGCACCAAGCTCTTAATCCACACTGTTTCATCAACTCTTGCAACAAACCCATGAAGAGATAATAGCATATTGCAGATGGCGAAACTGAGACTCAGAGAACATAGTAATTCCAAAGAGCTTCCCAGAGCTGGTAGGTGGTGGAGCTGGAAACAGCAAAGTCAATGTTCCTGACTCCAAATTTCTGTGCTTTCCCTTACTCCATACCACTCCCAGTCGGCCACCTTTCAATGCCCACCAGACAGAACTCCACATTCCTTCTGAGCTCTCCAGGCCCTTCAAAGCCCAGTCTCTATCTTTTCCTGTGGCCTGATCTCCCACTAGTGCCCTCCTGGAATGTATTTAGAAGCCCCATTCTTTTAAGAGTCTTTCTCCTCCGAGCTGCTCCCCACACTGGTGCTCACTTCTACGTATGTTGTTTCCCTACCCAAAATCTATTCCCTTGCAAGCCCAAGTGTGACCTCCCCTGTTCTCAGCATCTCAGACCCAACTTCACCCTCATAACACCTGTGACCTGAGGACCCATGCGGCTCCTTTCACAGATGGCCTCGAGCGGCTAGGTGGTCACCTACCTGTGGGTAGCTCGTCTCCCCCATCTGAGAGACACTGATCGGTGGGAAGCATGGCGTTTATGTCACCTGCTTAGAACACAGGACCTGCCCCTCAGCATTGTCTGACTGACACTCTTTCTCACCTCATTTTTTCTCTTCTCTTTTTCTTACTTCTTATGCAGTGCATCCCTTCCTCATCTTCCCATTTTGGCATTTTCTTCCCTGCTTTTTCTCCCTTGTTTTGTTTCTTCATTTGAGAGGCATCATAGGAAACTACTGATATGGACTCCACAGATTCCTGCCTGCTGATATTTGCAAGCATCTGCAACCCTCTCCTCTTTGTGCAACTCTTACCTAGTGTCTCGCTTCTAATAAACCAAATAATGCCAAGGTGATGGCACCTCACTTCCAAAGCGGGGATTCAAAGACTGTGGCTCCCACTTGTTCTTGCTGGCATTCTTTCTTATCCTTTCTTTTGCTCACTCTGTGGAAGGCAGATTCCACATTCTGAGGGGTCCATATGGCAAAGAACCCATGAAGGCTGCTGGCCAACAGCTCATGACAAATTGAGCACTCAGTCCAATAGCCCCGAAGGAGCCAGGCGCTGCCATTGAGTACATGAATGATCTTGCAAGTGCATCCTGCCCGGCTGAGCGATGGGAGACACGCAGAGCCAGGGCTTGCAGCAAAACTGCACCCAGACTTCTGACTCACAAAAACTGTGAGATAATAAATATGTTACTTTAAGAGGATGATTTTTTAACCAGTAACAGAAACCGAATACAGGAAGTATTAATTTACTTAAACATTGTTGAGGGCCGGAGATTTAGCTCGGTGGTTCCAGCGCCTGCCTCGTAAGCGCAAGGTCCTGAGTTTGATCCTGGTAACCACATTCAATGCTGGGCGTGGAGACTCACGCCCACCGGCCATCAATACCACATACCACAGTGCTGGGCATGGTGGCTCACGCCTGTAATCCCAGCACTCAGGAGGCAGAGACAGGCGGATTGCTGAGTTTGAGGCTTGTCTGGGCACCATAGTGAGCTCAGAGCCAGCCTGAACTACAAAACAAGACCCTGTCTCAAAAAAACAAACAAAAAAAAACCCATTGTTGAGCACTTAACAGGATGAGTCAGTGATCTAGTTTTAGGAAACTCTAGTCCAGTTGGGCATTTGTTAGAGACATGTGATCAGATCACTATAACGTATTTTAAGAACTCCAGTAGAGACAAGAAGAAAGATCCAGCATAAACATGTACATCTAGTTGTTCATTTTGCTTGAAAGACTCAAAGATGGCTCCAAAAAGTTAAGGTAAGTTTTAGGGGACAAGTAAGAAGTCCTCACAATGAGGCAGCTGGATAGGAGGGAGAAAAGGCAATCAGACAAAGGGACACCTTGGGCAGAGACATCAGTCCGAAAGGTTTATCACCACTGGGATAACAATGAAAAGGTTAGTGCTCTCTATTCTGCCTCCCCTAAAATCAAAAGAACAAACATGGACTTATTCAATGTTTACTTTAAGATTTAGCACTTATATGTCACTGAATTCTCAGGACATTTCTGGGAAATGCAAAAAA
>PVIC010020742.1:0-29146 GCA_004025085.1 Thryonomys swinderianus
TTTTTTAGTTTCTTAAGTCTTTATTTTTTCCATCATTCTTACCTCTCTCTCTCTATAAGCCAACCTTTCTTCAACATGTGGCTAAACCCTATTCAGCTTTTGAGATCATCGCGTAGTAGTTGTATGTCTACTTTAGTCATGGTATTTATACTCTGTCATCATTGTATATTTGTTTGATAGATCATACCATTCTTAAGGTCAAGGATTATGCCTTATTTTAGCTATCTAAATATGGTGGGTTAAAACCTTATTCAGTGGAGGAATAAAGTTATATTGAGCTAGTTTTTAAAGGAAATATTGGTTGGAAGGAAGGAATAAATGAAAGTACTTTGAGTAGAAGATAGAACAAAAGCTAAAAGAAAAATCTGTGTGGCCAGTGGGATTATGTTTCTGAGTACTAAGAACCAGGATTATAGAAATAGTGGAAAGCTTTTAATGCATTCTAGAGTAGTCTAGGTTCCATATAAATTATATTAATCATTCTTAAGCAGAGAGATATGAAGTTTTTCAAGTTATTCTGATTTTTGTTCATTTTACAGAACTCCTGTTGAGTAAGTCTATTCTATTTCTGAAATGCATTGGACAGGAATTTTATGGTAATAGGAACCTGTACAATGCTATTTTAAATGAAAAAATTATTTCATCCGATTAAAACATCAATTACAGTAAATTTTTAATTTATAATGAGTTCATTCTGGAAAGATGTTTCTAAGTTGGATTTGTGTATAAGTCTTACACATCTTTGACACAAACATGCAGTATGTACTGCTTCATGCTTCTTAGCAGTCCCACCACATCACCACAGCTCTTCCTCCAGCTTCAGGACATCCTGTGCTCTGACTGAGCACTGTACACTGCCATGCTACACATGAGCTCACAGCCACACCATGGTGACAGTGTCAGGTGGACACAAGAGCTACTTCTGTGATCTGTTTGCAACTACAGATGTTCCTAATGCAAGATCTGTTTGTATCTGTGAAAGTTTACAGCTCAAATGTTTATAAGTCAGGGACTTACTGTACTTAATTTTTCAAAAAACACATTTAGAGCTTGCTAGAATGTAAACAGTCAATAATGATACTATTCTGTATCACATGCTACTTTTTCACTGAGAAAAAAACATTACGTATAAATAGTGAAATTCTATGCTATTAGTCAGGAAAAGTATTTAAAATGTCTGGGCTTATTGTCCTCTCTGCCACCTGGCAGAGTTAAGCACTGAGGCCCATGAAGTGCTAGTAGTGTAGCTGCATACACGGTCAGTGCTCAAAAATCAACAGCCTCCGTGTATACAAACAGCAGACTCACTGAGAGAAATTGAGGAGTCAGTCCCTTTCACATAGCATCCAATAAAATGAAATATCTAGGAATCAATAACAAAGGAGGTGAAAGACCTCTACTCTGAAAACTACAAGACTGAAAAAGGAGATAGAAGAAGTCATCAGAAAGACGTTCCTTGTTCCCAGGTAGGAAGAATCAAGATTGTCAAAGTGGCTATACTCCCACGACTACTATGTAGATGTAGTGCACTCCCTATTGAAATCTCAACAGCATATTTTACATAGCTAGAGAAAATTATCCAAAACTTCATCTGAAATCACAAAAGACCTAGAATAGCAAAAGCAGTTCTAAGCACCAAGTACATGATGGGGGGTATTAGGATTCCCAACTTGAAACTTTACTGTAAAGCCACTGTGATAAAAACTGCATGGTACTGACAAAGTAACGGACCTGAAGATCAGTGGAACTGATTAGAAGATCCAGAAACAAATACAGATACACTAAGCCACTTTATCTTTGGCAAAGGAACCAAATATCCTCAGTGGAGGAAAGATAGCCTCTTTAACAAATGGTGCTGGAAAAACGGGGCTTTAACTGTACAAAGACTGAAGCTAGACCTATCTCTGTCACCGTGTAGGAGACTAAAATCAAAGTGGATTAGAGACTTAAATGTTAGAAACACTAAACCTGCCACAGAACAGGTTAGGTAAAGCTCTTGGAGACATTGGCTTAGGGAAAGACTTTATGAACAAAACCTCTAATAGCACGAGATCTAGCAGAAGAAATCAACAAATGGGTTCTCTTTTTATTAAAAACCATCTGCACAGCAAAGGAGACCATCAGCAGAGTGAAAAGACAACCAACAAATTCGGAAAGATTCTTTACCAGCTGTCTCTCAGACAAAGGCCTCCTATCTAGAACATATAAAGAGCTTAAAAAAAGTCGGTGCCCTCAAATTTAAAGACCCAATTCAAAAATAGGCAGCTGAAACGAACAGACACTTCTCAGAGGAAGGAGTAAAAGTTGCCAAGAAGCATATGAAGATATGCTCAACATCACTGGTCATTCGAGAGATGCAGATGAAAGCGACAGTAAGGCTTCATTTCACTCCAAAAGAATGGCTGCTGTTTTGAAATTAGCCAGCAACAAATGCTGGGGAGGCTGTGGAGAAAAAGCAACCCTCCTCCACTGTTGGTGGGAATGTAGACTGGTATAACCTCCATGGAAGTCAGTGTGGAAATTCCTAAAAAAACTAGGATTAGAGATCAAAATGTTTGGGTCTTTATGTAAAAAAATTGTGTCATCTGTAAATAATGATGACTGCTTCCTTTCTGGTTTTGAATCTGTCTTCTTTCTCTCTCCTAACTTCTCGGGCTAATGTTTTGAGAACTGTTTGAACAGGAGTGGTAAGAGCAGACATCCTTTTCTTGTTCCAGATTTTACAGGAAAACCTTTTAGGTTTTTCCTCTTTATATGATGCTAGTAGTAGGTTTGTCATAAATAATTTTTATTAGTCTGAGATATGAGCATTATGAATTTCTTCATGTTTTTTTAATTGTAGAAGGTGTTTGAATATTGTCAAAGGCTTTTCCTGTGGTCCATTGGGATGACCATGTGATTTTCATTGTTTCATTTATGTGGTGTATGATATTTATTGATATGCATAAGTGTAGCCTTTCTTGCATCCCTTGGTGAAGCCTACTTTGTCATAATGTATAATCTTTTTAATGATTTGTTGCATTTTACTCATTAGAATCTTGAGGATTTTTGAATTAATATTCATTAAAGGGAATGCTAATAATCATTTACTTTATTCATTCTTTCAGAGAATGAGCTTTTCACAAGATTAATTCTTTAGATTGTTATTTTAGTTGCAATTCATTAATTTCTGCTTTGACCTGTGTGAATTTCTTCCTTGCACTAGCCCCTTCCCCCAAGATGGAATTTGCCAGAACCTGGTGAGCAAGGTTTGTCCCAGGATTAGACCCCCCATGCCATTTTTTTTCAGTGCTCTGAAAGTGCTGGCGTTCAGTCCACCAAACCATTTGGCCTCACACCCAGTCCTCCTGCCAGTGTCTGACACAGAGCTCAGTGACCACTTTGCCTCACCCATCTGCCACTGTGATCAAAGACACATCTTGGCTTGAGTAGTTGGCACAATCTTTTCTGTACAAACAGAGGGTACAGCAGAGTGGGGAACACCTCATGAATCAACAAGCCACAAAGCTAAATACCTTATGGTTGAATTGTTCCCTTAAATAATATGTAGTAGGCTTCTTTACCTCTTCATTTTGGCTTGAAGTCTTCTTTGAAAATAGGATGAGTATTTCTTATTTTTAGGCTCCCATTGCATAGACTTGTTTCTTATCCTTTGGCTTTTAGTCTATGTGCTTCTTTTTAAATATCTTTCTTGTATATAACATACTATTAAGGTTTGTTTTTTGATCTACATTGTAAATTTAGACAAAACCTTTTGATTGGGGAGTTGGGACCATGCACATTGAGAGCTTTGGCTGAAATATATTGACTCATTCCTTTAATTATATTGTTGTTGTGTTGCTAATTAATTTTGCTGCTTAAATGATCACCCTGCTTGGTATATTATTTCTGTTAGAATTTTTAGCATCCTTGACCTCATTGTCTCCACAATATCCTTGATTATTTATTTATTTATTATTTTTTAGTTTTTTGAGACAGGGTCTCACTTTGTAGTTCAGGCTGGCCTTGAACTCACTATGCAGCCCAGAGTAGCCTCGAATTCTCAGCACACTTCCTGTCTCTGGCTCTTGAGTTCTGGGATTACAGGCATGAGCCACCATGGTGTGTGGTACTGATTGCTGGGATTATGGGTGAGAGTTACCAAGCCCAACACTGTGTACTATATGATGCTAGGGATTGAATTTGGAACCTTGTACTTGCCAGGCAGATGCCGGAAGCACTGAGCTAAATCCCCAGCTCCCATATTTTCTTTATCCAGTCTCCAGTTTATGGGCATTTGGACTAACGATGTTATTTTTTGTGTTGCTCTTGTATCCTACTTTGCTGAAATTTGTTATTAATTGTAAGAGTGTTTTGGTTAAGTTCTTTGGGTTTTCTTTGTAGAGTATCATGTCATCTGCAAAGAGTAGTAATTTGAATTCTTTTTAATGTGTATTGCTTTTATTTCTTCTGGCTAGTATTTCAAGTACTATGTTGAATAGCAAAGGTGATAATAGATAGGCTTATTCCTGTTTTTAGGAGGAATGCTTTTAGTTTTTCTCCATTTAGCATGATGCTGGCTATTGGCTTGTCATAGATGGCTTTCATCAAATTCAGGTATGGACCTTCTATACCTATTTTCTTTAGGGATTCTGTTTCCACTTTACTGGAATAATGTAGTTATTTAGACTTGATATTTGTATGCCCTGTGTCCTAAGAAGATTGAAGGTTTTAGTTACATCCTGATAGAAACAAAATGAAAATGTATGCAATTCTTCTGAATCCTAAAACCTTGGAGTTTCTACCACCAATTTGCAAGAAAATTTACTTTCCTGGTATATAAACCATCAAGTAGTTTGTTACCTGTAGTAATAATAAAACAACAGAAATTATTTATTCCTGCCTTTGGGAACTTGATCCTTCTCTAAATTATGAGCTCCTCAGGGAACTTTAGAGCTGGTTTTCTCCCCCCCCATTGATGCTTACTTCAAGGTCTGTATAAATGACTAGGACAAAATTTATGGTCCTTCATTTTTCCCTCCTCTTCCCCCCTTCTTCCTTTTCCTCTCCATTTCCTTAAATTGACAAAAATTGCATTGATTAGTAGCAAATAATATAACTTTTGGATGTATATGTACATATATATGGAATAATTAAATCAAGGTAATTATTTTGTGATTAGTATACTCTTCTAGCAATTTGCAGTTATACATCTCATTACTAACTAAAATCACAGTGCTGAGAAAGTGAACTTTTGAACTTATTCTTTTGAATAAGTGTATTACGTACTTATTGAAGTCATTCTTCCTAAGTGAGATTTTTTGTAACCCTTGACCAATGCTGTTCTCCAGCCCAAGCCCTTCCGATAACCACTGTTGTCCTTTCCGCTTCTGTGAATTTCAGATCCCACGTAGATGCATGAGATCATGAGCTCTTTGACTGCACTTCACTTCATTGAGCCTAACTAATGTCCTTTGTCCGTTTTGTTCATCTGCATTATGGGAAGTGGTGGGATTTCCTTCTTTTTGTCTCCTCTTGCCTGAAGCGGCATCCTAGCCCTGCAGGACGAGCCTTCGCTCCTGACGGGCTCCTAAGTGTGCAGGTGTGTTGCATTACTGATGGGCCTCGGCGCTCCGGACTGGGCAGGGCCGGAGCCAGGGCGTGCGGGGACAGGACAAGAACTCACGCGGCCCCGTGGAGGCCCTGGGAGGGGAGAGCCACGGCTAGCCTCGGCGGCCAGGGGAGGTGGCTGGGTTTGGGGCCAGGCCACAACCTGGCACTGAGCTTCTGCTTTCTACAGGGGCCTCTGTTCTCCTCGTTTTCAGTTCTAAGTAGATGAGATGAATCTTAGACTCTAAACATTCTGATGGTTGGCAGTGGAATCAAAGAGGATTGAGTGAAGATCCTGGATGCATCAACTGGGAGAAAATTTATAAAACTTTAAGGTTTTGGTCTATTAGACATTTTTGATACACAGAGGGATCTTTTGCTCTTTGGTATTTAGATTGTTTCATATGCCAAGCTAGCTGAATTTAGGCTGTTAGGCAGTGAAGCTTTGCTGTAAAAAAAAGACAGAATGACGGTTTAATCAAGTAAAACTCAGTTTCAACTTTGTAGTATAAGAAGAACAGATAAGAATGATTATAAATTAAAAAGATGGGTGTGAAATCTTGCTTCATCTGTTACTAAGGGTGGATGCTGAAAAGTAACTTGTTGAATTTTTAAATTATAAAATAGTTATAAGCATTCCTATTTGGTTATAAAATAATGGATATAGCCACTTTATTTAAGTCACTACATAAATATAAATGTTTCTATTTGAAGAAAATCTATGTCTACTTTTTAATCATATGGTCCTAATATAATTTGAAGAAATCCCATAATTTTTTGTACATCGTCCCTAAGACGGAAATTGTGAGTGAGTTAGCAGCTTGCATATGAATGAGACTATTGCTTACTCCGTTTCAGATCACGATTTCAATGTTGTGTTTAAAATTATATTTTAAATGTGCTATGATTTCAATCGAATGAGTGTATTCTCTTTTCCTTTTGAAAATTCACATTTTTTATTGGACATTTTAGATTCGATGCCTGAAGAAATACCTGCTCTCTCTACAGAGTTTTTAGGGTAGTATATGTGTGTGTGCATATGTGTGTTTGTTGTGTGAATGTGTGCATGTGAATTGTGACTGTTACTGGGTAATCACAGTAATGGTTTCCTACTTTAATAAGCTCCTTTTTGATTAAAGCAACAGCAGGTTATCTTAAATCTCTATATAGAACATAAAATTCATAAACTTCAAACTGAAAATTCTTACATTGAACAATATTTCTCAATTTTATTTATATATAAAACATGCATTTAAAAATTCTGTTTCCAATTTTAGATTATATATATTTAGTTTTCATATGTATTAGTGTTCAAAAAACCACCTATATCAACAGATTTCTTTAAGGGTTTAGATCAAATGTAATTCAGATTTTATTTTGAGATGCTACTCTATAAGTTACAATTCTCAAATCTGATCCGCAGCATATTTCACAAAATAAAATGATCATCTCTACAGGGTTTTTATAGCTATATAAATGTTTCATAAATTGGTCATTCTTTTGGAATTGAGTGAAACAACTGTTTTTCAATGAAGCTAGTGACAGTAGTACTTTACAAGTAACATTTTTGAGACTGATAACTGATTATATCCAAATGTGCCTAAGGAATTTTCTGACAGGAAAATATTACCTTTTATGTTTCAGATGTAGAGTATTGCTGTATTACAATATGGAGTTGGTAATTTTTGAGTCAGTTGGTAGAGAAATTTAGGAGAAAATTAATTTCTCACAAGGTTATTTTGTAAAAGCACAAATCTAATAAATAACAATGTAGGAATTTTTGAGATAGTATAAAGGAATAAGTATGTACAAGAGAGAACCATGTCTTGGTAAGACTAATAAATACCTGAAATACACATCTTTGCTTTTCCAACTGAACCTTTTATGTCATCAATCAGTCAAGAGTGGCAGGTAGTGACCATTAAGTGGATTCATTAACACCCTACAGCCTGCTTGTACAGGGTGACCCACATCTGTCTTCATTAGAAGTTTTCTAGTTGCCAGTAGTGAACAGATGGGTCGTTATTGCTGGCACTGCCCTCGGGGTCTACCTGGAGGACACACAAAGTCATCTCATACAGAGCACATAGCCACATTTACCTGCGGTGGTGTGGGAAACACAGGCTGAGTAGTAGCAATACATTCAAATATTTTTAAACACCAGGCTGCCCATGTAGAGTCACCTTTGTAAACAGTTTATATAAAAATGTTATTTTTGAATTAACTCATGTCATACACTGGTACAAATTCCCCAGTGTTGAGTGTGATTGTGAGCTGTCTATAAAATGTACCAATAAATAATTCAATTAAAAAAAGTTATTTTAGTGTGCCGGGTGTGGTGGCTCACACCTGTAATCCCAGCACTCGGGAGGCAGAGGCAGGAGGACTGCTGAGTTTGAGGCTTGCCTGGGCTACATAGTGAGCTCAGAGCCAGCCTGAACTACAAAGAGAGACCCTGTCTCAAAAAAAAAGAAAAAGAAAAAGAAAAAAAATGTTATTTTGAAGAAGAGGGGAATTATTTAAAAATCTAGTTAAAATAGAAAAAAACACAAATAAAAAACCAAAAAATAACAAAAGCTAAGTTATACTGAAATATAAATTAGGTATAGGTTGATTATAAATTTTTATTATTTGAATTCAGTAGTATATTGAAAAACTGACAGACAATATGTAATACATATGGTTATTATTTATGATACTTTATTAATTTCTAGATTTCTTTTTTGATCCAGTGGCCTTCAAATAGAAATAGAGCCTATAACATATAATACTGAGTTACACATTGAAGACAGTAGGATATATAATAATCCGATTTAATTTTAATTTTCGTTTTTATTTTAGTGTTTTTTTTTTGTGATATCAGGGATTGAACTCAGGCCCTTGTGCATCCAAGGGTTGGTGCGGTACCATGTGAGCTAAATCCCCAGCCCAATAATCTGATTTAAATAAAAAGAAAACCATGCATATAGTCTTAAAATTGGCATCGAATTATATCTTTAAAATGACTTTCAATGGTAGCAAGCATTTTTGTTAGAACAGATTAATTATGTTAATTATAATATCCTGGCTATAAATGGTGAGAAGATATTGACTGCATATTTATCATTCTCTCCTCTCTTTCATTTGCTAAGAAGCTTTTGTTCATTAATGCTCAGGGTCATCACAAGTGCGCAAGCTACTTAGATATTCTTGGAATACTGAAGTCATGAAAAATAGTTTATGAAGTGATTACTCTTCACGTAACAGTGTGTTAAATCCACCATTTTTTATAGAGAAATTTGGAGGCTTGGGTTCTGGGGAGTTGGAGTACTTAGCAATTCTGGAACGTATTTTTTCTTACGTACAACTAGAGTTGAATTTATTTTCTTTTATGTAAATTTCTAAGAGAAATGTGTTTTGTGGTATCTCAAATTCTCATAATACAATATCAAGGGGCTATGTTTTTCTTTATTATATTTTTGGCTAATGAGGAGTTAGGAGCACAAAATTTTGTTAGAAGTGTTTTTTGGTAGTGATCAACTTGCTTTAAAATTGGGAAATCAGAGTTTTATCAATCATATTTCAGATGACATTTAAATTTTGTGTCTCAGATGAAGTTTATTTTATTGGGAAAAATATCCTTGCATTGAGTTTCTAATTAATTAAGAATCAAAACACAGTAAAAGAATAGGAATATATTATGGGACAGTTGTACAGTAAGTGACAAAGATCACATTAAAGACATGAAATTCTTTTATCCTGAGTGTAGAGATTTTAATATCAGTGAACTTTGTGATTGAGCTTTTGATTGGTATATTTAGGATTTATCAATACAATATATGTCAAGATTTTACTTTTTATCACTCATATATTTAAAAAATGGTTCTGCATACACAGTGTTATGTTTTTGTCTTATCATTTTGTCTTTTTTGGTCATTGGGCACAGTCTCAAACATTTTGGCCTTGGGGCTTCTTCTCTCAGAACTGTTGATGACCCCAAACACATTTGTAGATTTATGTAGATTTTCTCTATTAATACTAGGGACTGAAACTGAGAAGTGTTTAAAATGTAAAGATACTTGCTTTCCCTCTCACTGCTCCCATGGCCGAGCACTGTCCTCTGTGCGTCCTCCCCACCTCACCGCAGGAATGGGGAGTCACTGGCGTGGCAGGAAGATGTCCATCTGCGGCTCGGAAGCGGACCTCCGGGGCCCACCCATCTACAGACACTGGAGTCTTGGAGTTGCCTCCTCCAGACATGGTGACGGCGACAGTGTGAAGTGGGCGAAAGTGCATCTGGTTCTTCGGCTGCGCAGAGCGGAATCCAGTGCGGGTGCCTGGTGACACAGCCTGCCCCGACAGCCGCGGGAGCAGCTGGCCCTGCTTCATGAGGGTGGCGGAGGGAGGTGATGGGTGCAGATGGGAGCCTGAGCCACTCTCCGATCCCCCGTGGCTGCTCTCTGGGGTGAACCGCAGCCTCTGCAGGTCTCAGTGACCTCCTCGTGTCATTCCCCACGCGTAGCCAAGATCACTGGCAGTATTATTGATGTGACTGTTTGGGCTTTTTATTAGTTGTCTGCGGAAGAATCTGGTCCCCTGAGATGAAATATGGGATGTCTGAGGGGAGTGTGTGTGTATATATGTGTGAATGTGTGTTTATGAAGCAACTCTTGTTGAATTAAGAATGTTTCTTTAGGGGCCAGAGGGTTAGCTCAGTGGTTCCGGCACATGCCTCGCAAACGCAAGGTCCTGGGTTTGATCCCCAGTAACCACATACAGTGCTGGGTGTGGAGACTCACGCCCACCCACAATCAATACCACATACCACAATGCCGGGTGTGGTGGCTCACGCCTGTCATCCCAGCACTCGGGAGGCAGAGACAGGAGGATTGCTGAGTTCGAGGCTTGCCTGGGCTACATAGTGAGCTCAGAGCCAGCCTGAACTACAAAGCGAGACACTGTCTCAAAAAAAAAAAAAAAAAAGAATGTTTCTTTAACCCTATAGAAGATGCCACTAAAATTAACAAATTTTTAGCCTTTTGAGAAAGGCACATTCATTCAAAATACAAAGTAACTGCTAATATGTAAGATGTCTCCTTTCATGAGGACAAAAGGGTCTGGAATCAGTATTGATGGCCATATACCTTGGGGAATATGCTAAAACCTACCAAATTGGCCACTCAGAGAGGGTGAATTTTGTCATATGTGAATCCTACTGTATTCTTATTTTTAAAAGAAAGAATAGCAAGTATATGCCAGATTGTGCACTAGGCCCCAAGTTTTAAAGAACAGCTCTTTATAGAGTTACTAAGCATTGACATTGTGCTGAGTCCTTTGAATAGGTCTCATTACTTGTTCTTTGCAGCCTTCTTAGAGCAAGGAGTATATGGATCTCACTTTACATCTGAGAACAGGTATTTGGGATTCTGTTGCCTAAAATCACACATGTAAAATTAGGCTGTGCTGTGCAAAATTGTCAGTTTGTAGCCAGTTTGTGGGTTCACGTGTCATTGGTTTTTTTGTAGCTCAATCTAATACGTATTTCTACGTGCCTGTGTTTTTAATTGTACACAGTAGAAAACTGTGATAGCCAGATATGCAGCAAAGAGCCAGGAAAAGGCAAGAGCCTAGATATGTAAATAACAACATACACTAGGGAGGATCTCATGCCAATAGAGTGTAAGCTTGTGTGGTGAGAAGCCACAGGGTGTCTGAGGTACTTTTGTCCAGCTATTCCCCTCCTAGGTATCTTCCCCAAAGCACCCAAACCAGTCACACTACAGTGACTCACACAGACTCCTGCAATAGCCACATCACGGAGGCAGCCTGTGTGTCTCTCAACAGATAAAAGTGTGGTATTTATGCACAGCAGAGTACTATTCAACCATGACAAGGACAAATTGAAGTTATTTGTAGGAAAATGGAGGCACTTTGAGATAATAGTGTTCACTGAAATAAATCAGACACAAGTTTAAATATCACTTGTTTTCTAAAATAAATAAATACAGGAGGAAAATAAATAGTTAATATGAAACAGATCTTTTGCAAATGGAAAGGGGATCAAGAGATGGAGAGAAAGACAAAAAATGTGTTATGTACATATGCAACTCCCCTCAATGAATGTAATCATTATGTACTATAAACATGTACTAATACATTTTTAAGTTTAAAAAAAGTAAGGATTTTCAAGTGTTTCTATGAGGCAAGAGTGAAGAAAGCATTCTTAATACAGTAACACCTCAGATCACAAGTGCTTCTGGTTGTGAACACAAGTGTTTGGCAGAATTTTGGTGCCATTCACAAGCTCCCCGCTGGGACACACACAGCCGCGCTGTGTTCCTCACGTGAACACGAAGATGGCCGTCTCCCCCCTCTGACACAGGGCTATGACATCCTCTCGTCGGTCTCGCGGCTGCAGACAGACCTAGACACGCCGACGTGAAGTTTTTGTGTAGTTGTTGAGCACCTACAGTTGTGTACAGTATTACACAATCCAGCGCAACTCCGAAGAAAGGACAGACCAGCAGGGTGGTAAGAAGAAAATGGAGAGTGGTCGGAAGGCGGCAGGAATGTGCACAGCAGGAATGTGAAGAAGAATGTGAAGAAATGACTATTGAATCAAGGCAGGAAATTGTAGGAGAGCGCCCACGGATTCACGCGCCTGGTCTGGCCTGGGCTCCAAGGGGCAGTGGACAGTAGTCTCAGCTGTACGGAGAAGAGAGATGCATCGAGGGAGCTGCTGTGGCAGAAGGGCCAGCGCTGACCACACAGAGGACGCGCTGCCGGGAGAGGTGGGCGGAGTGGCGGCTGGCTGGGCGGGACACGGCTGGCAGGCCATGACATCCGCAACGCTCGTGTCGGTGGGAAAGCCCGGAAACACACCTTCACTGAGCCTCCGGGAGAAAGCTGTGCACAGCGCAGGGAGCGAGGAGTGGCGCTAGTGAGGGCAGCTTGGCACACGCCCCAGAGAGGCCACACTGACCGTGCGCTGGGGCACGGTGAGGCCTCCCGTTCTGGCAAAGCCGCGGCCGCAGCCCGGACGGAAGAGTTCACGGCGCTCGGGAGGAGAAGGACACCCTGCTCACCGAGTGCTCAGCTGTGAGGAAGGGGAAGACCCTGAGCAGAGCCCAGAGGAGCCCCTGCTGGGGTACAGGCCCGTGACGGGCACATTGGCCCTCTGGCTGTGCGAGTGCCGGCGCCAGCCTGAAGAGGAGGCCTCTGCCGGTGTGCCATCCCCAGAGCCCTGTGCCTTCGGAGGACCGTGTGAAGGCTGGGTGATAGCAGCCACTCGTGGACTGGCTGCACGAGGTGTTCGCACCCCTGGAAGCACCGTCTTTCTGAGAACCAGCTGCCAGAAAGGTGTCTTCTGCGGAGGGCAGTGCCTGCGTAGCCTCCGCCTCGGTGGGTGTTGTAATGCTGAGAGGAACTTCATCAAAGCCACGTTCGTCCTCTCAGCATGGCACTTGTGCAGCTCGTGGCCAGCTGTGACCCGCAGCTTCAAGCACAGGATGCTCTTCACCAGGCGATGTAAGATCACTGAAGAAATGACCTTGACTTTGAGAAAGGACTAGAAGAAATGTCTCAGTCCCTAGACTGCAAAACCTCATGGACAGGGGCTGGGGAGATGTCACCTACCGGACCGTAAACAGCCTCAAGGAAACTGTGTCCAGGAGGTGTCGCTGGACGTCTCTTTGCAGCCTGACACACAGAGAGCAGAGAGGATTATGTCCGTGGCGGGCTGTGGGCCTGGATGTTGTGATGTGGACTTAGAGGAGTTTGCTGAGGCCTAGAAGGAGGTGGAAGAAGCTCCTGTCATCGTGATGGAAGAGCTTGCTGCAGTCCAGAGCGAGCAGCAGGAGGTGGAAGGAGGAAGATGGGGAGAGCTTCGCAGGGTTATGATAAAATCCACTACGGAAAAGAGGAGCAGCTGTCAGGACTTCTTTGAGAAGCACCATCTCAGTATAACTAGGTCTCTCTTTTCCAGAGGATTATGCAGTGCAGGAAAAACACCAAGTGACATTATATAGATTTTTCATCAAAATGACCATGCAGCTAAGAGACAAAGAGGAGAGGAAGCCCCTGAAGACCTCCTCAGGGTCATCGTGGAGAGGGACTCTCCTTCCGAACAATGACTTGCTTCCCACCTTCCTTCTTGCCCTCCCTGGCAGAAGTTGCTTCAAGCAAGATTAGTGCCCTCTCCATACTATACAGTATTGTACTTTGTTTCATGTTTTTATGGTTAAAAATCCATATGGTTCAGAACAGATTGACTATTCACATTGAACCTTATGCAGAAACTTGATTCATTTTGTGACCAATTCAGTTCATGATCAAAATCATAGAACAGATTAAGTTCATAATTATGAAAATAATTTAGGTGTTGAAGTTTTTCTGAAAGGATATCAGAGTGTCCTCTCCCCTTTTTAGGTGCCACTGGAACCAACTTTAATTTTTTTTTTTTTTTGAGACAGGGTCTCGCTTTGTAGTTCAGGCTGGCCCTGAACCCACTATGTAGCCAAGGCAAGCCTCGAATTCAGCAATCCTCCTGTCTCTGCCTCCCGAGTGCTGGGATTACAGGCATGAGCCACCACACTCGGCTGGAACCAACTTTGAAAGCCATCAATGTAGGGTCTTTGAAGTGGGAGATAGCATTATTTCATATGTTGATTAAATGCCTGGCCCAGAGTACTATATTTTTTAATAGTGGCAAGGATTCTGTTACTGTATGTATTAAAACGCTATGTGTTTTAGTGTATATATGCAAATTAAATGTTTAGTTTAAAGTTAAAATGCTGTTATTTGTTTAAATATACTGGTGAAGTTGTAAATTAGAACAAGTTAACTATACCTGTTATAATTGCAGTAATCTTTAGAGATACCAATAGCATTTTCAACTCTTACGTCAAATGCTTTCTGATATTGTACTGTTAGTAGGAAACATGAGGACTGACTAGTCTGAAATAGCAATCTTAAGAAGAAGCATAAACTTTGAAATACCCATGGCTGCATTAATCACATATAGTCAATCTCAACACTGTGTTGATACTTTTTTTTTTTTTTTTTTTTGCTTTTTGAGACAGGGTCTCACTTTGTAGCTCACTATGGTGCCCAGGCAAGCCACCGCGAACTCAGCAATCCTCCTGACTCTGCCTCCCGAGTGCTGGGATGACAGGCGTGAGCCACCACACCTGGCATTGTGGTATGCAGTGTTGATTGTTGGTGGGCGTGAGTCTTCACGCCCAGCATTATATGTGATTACCGGGGATCAAACTCAGGACCTTGCACTTGTGAGGCAGGCGCTGAAACCACTGAGCTAACCCTCCGGCCCTATATTTCCATTTTTGATATCTTCAGCTTCTTTCATCAGTAATTTTTAGTTTTCAGTGTAGAGGTCTTTCACTTTTTTGGTTGAACTTATTCCCAAATATTTTATTTTGTAGCTATTATAAATAGGGTTGTATGCTTGGTTTAATTTTCAGATAGTGCATTGTTAGTGTATAGGAGTACAATTGATTTTATATGTTGATTTTGTAGTCTGAAACTTTACTGAATCCTTTTATTAGTTTTAAAAGTTTCTGATGGTGTCTTCAGGATTTCTAGATTTGTAATCTGCAAATGGGAACAGTTTAACCTCTTAGTTTTCAACTTGGATGCCTTTCATTTATTTCTAATTGCTTAGCTAGTTCTTTTTTAGTACTGTGTTTAGTAGAGGTGATAGATGTGAGCATCCTTTTCTCTTTCTACATCTTAGAGAAAAGCTTTCAACTCTTGTCTGTTCCCATGAGTATTCATCTATGGTCTTCACTGTGTGGAAGTACTTGCCTTTTGTACATAATTTCTTGAGACTTGTTATTGTGATAGAATATTCCTTTTTGTACATCTCTTGACCTGGTCATGTGGTTTTTGCCCTTCGTTTTATTATTGCGATAGATCATATTTACTAATTTGCTTGTGTTGGGCCACTGTTGAATCTCTGGTCACAGTAGCTTTCTAATGGGCTGTTGAATTCAGTTTGCTAATATTTTGTGAGGACTTTTGTGTGTTTGTTTACTAGTGACATTGACCTGTAATTTTTGTGTATATGCACACACGTGTGTGTCTGGTTTGGGTGTGAAGTTAGTGGTTGCCTCATTGAATGAATTTATAAGTATTCCCTTCTGTGTAGTGTTTGTTTGTTTGAAAAGAAGTGGTATTAGTTTTTGCTTGTTTCTTTGGGAAGAAGAGGTATTATTTAAAAAAAATATTTGGTAGAATTCAGTGTTAAAGTTTTCAGAATCTAGGCTTTTCTTTGATGAGAGATTTAAAAAAATTCAGTATCCTTATTCATGAATGGCATCCTTCTAGTCAGAAGGTTTTAGTTGTGAGAATGGAATTTGGGTGTGAGTAATTCAGCCAGCTCAGAAGAAGTCGACTAGAATTAACTCTTTGCACCCTTCTTCGGGCATAACCAATTTTGGTCATGACAACTTGCATGTGATGAGGAATTTATCCATTTCTTCAAGCTAATTCAGGTTATTGACATAATTGTTCAAAATTACCTCTTATGACCCTTTGTATATCTGTGGTTTCATCTGAAACATCTCCTTTTCCATCTTTGATTTTATTTCTTTTAGTGTATTTTTTTAGTCTGTCCATGTGAATGTCGATCATATTTATGTTTTCAAAAAGTAACTCATTTTTGTTAGGATTTTAGTATGTATTGTATTCTGTTTCTTTTATTTTCTACTCTGATTTTTCTCTTAATATTTTATAAATAAATCTACCAGCACCTCTAAATGCAAATGAGCTCTAGAAAGTATGACAGTTTTTGTAGAATGAGAAATTTCCATAGGAAATTTGGTGTGGGGATGTAATGAGGGAAAGGAATAAATAGGATTCTGAAAGAAAATAAAAGAGCATGTATATAGGGGTTGGGGAGGTGTGGGTGGGTGGGGATGTGGATAAAAATGAGAAATGATTTGTGTCATATACTGGTACAAATTCCCCAATGTTATGTGTGATTGTGAGATGTATATAAATTGTACCAATAAAGAATTCAATTTAAAAAAATCTACCAGTACATGAAATTTACATTAGTCTTAGGAAATAGATACATGCACACCACATAGCTTGATTTTTTTCTCTTCTTTATCTTAATACCTGCTCACCTCATTTCTTTTATTTCAAGATCTCCTTTCCCCATTTTTATTATTATGTTGTTTTTAATATTGTGTCTCAAATTTATTTTTTAATATTCAAGTAGTATCCCATTATGTGTTAATATTATATTTTTCTTTATCCATTGGTCTGTTGCCAGAGGCTTCTTAACTACTGTGAGTGTGCTGCTGTAAATATTGGTGTGCATGTATTGCTGTATTATGATGTTTTAGCTCTTCTGAGAAGATACAGCGTCTACAGCCATACCACCCTGAACACACCTGATTTCATCTAATCTCAGAAGCTAAGCAGGGTTCGACCTGCTTAATAATTGGGTGGGAAAAGATGCATAGAAAGGAAATAGGTAGGTTAAATGGAATTTCTGTTTTTAGTTTTTAGATAAGTCTCCATAGCAGTTATGCTAGTTTACCTTCCCACCAGCAATGTAGAAGGGGCCCTTTCTTTGTGACAGCTGTATGAGGTAATGTTTGTTTGTATTTTATTTCTTGACCATTGCTGTTCTGTGTAGTATAAGACAAAATACTGTTGTTTTAATTTGCATCTCCACTGGTCAGAGATGCTTATCATTTTGTCTTATTTCAATTGGCTGTTTAAACTTCTGAGAGGTGCCTATTCATTTTGCTTGCCTATTTTTGATTGTGCTTTTATTTTTGGGTAATTTCAACTTTAAAAAATTCCTCATACATTCCAGATATTAGTCTGCTGAGCAATAGCTGGGAGACTTTATTTCAATTCTGTTGGTTGTCTCTTCACTCTGTTGATTATTTCCTTTGCTGTGCAGAAACTTCTAAATTTGAGATTTTCCTATTGCTGATTCTTGCTCTTCTTTCTTGTGCTTTTAGAATTCTGTTCAGAAAGTCCTTGTTTTCACTTATGATTTTATGAGTTTTAATGATTTTTCTCCCATTGGGTTACATGTTTCTGTTTCAGTAAATTGTCAGTCCATTTTGAGCTTGACACAAGGTGAGGTGTATGGGTCTAGTCTTCTGCATATGGATAACTGGTTTTCCCAGCATCATTCAGTAAAGAGGTTATCTTTCCTCCAGTGTATATTTTTGGTCTCTTTGTGAAAAATAAAAAGAGGCAACTGTATCTGGAGTTGTTTCTGTTGGATTGATCCTTTTTTCCTCTCAACAATAGCTTTTTTTTTTAAAATCACTGTTGCTTTGTAGTGTAATTTGAAATCAGGTATTGTGGTACCTCCTGCTGTATTCTTGTTGCCTGGGATGGCTTTTTCTATTCTGCTTTTCTTCTGGAATGCTGTAGGTATTTTGATTGGGATTGCATTAAATCTGTGTATCAGTTTTGGAAGTATGGCTATTTTGATAATATTGATTCTGCCTATAAAGCACTGGAGATATCTTTTTATTTTCTGATATTCTCTTCAATCCTTTTCAGAATGCTACAGTTTTCACTGTCCAAGTCTTTCACTTTCTTGATTAGGTTAATTCCTAGGTATTTAGTTTTTCTTGGTGCTATTGTGAATGGTATCATTTTCCGAATTTCTTTTTCAGTGAGTCCTTTATTGGTGTACAGGAATGCTTTTGAGTTTTGTATCCTGCTACATTGCTGAAATTGACTATTAATTTGAAGAGTCTTTTGGTGGAATTTCTAGGTAGAGGATTGTGTTATCTGCAAATGATAACTTTTCTTCCTTTCTTGTACATATCCCTCTTATTTTTCTCTTGCTTGATTATTCTGGTTAATATTTCAAGTACTATGGTGAACAGAAGTGGTGATGAGTGTTCTTTCTTGTTACTGATTTTAGAGGAAAAGGTTTGAGTTTTTCCCTATATAATATGATGTTGGTTGTTGTTTTGTTATAAATGTCTTTTATCAGGTTCAGATAAGGTCTTGCTATATCTATTTTCTTCAAAGTACTCTCAATTCATGTTGGATTTTGTCAAAAGTTTTTCCCTCTATTAATATGCTCACATGTTTTTGTCCTTAATGCTGTTTCTGTGGTGTATTACATTTATTAATTTGTGTATATTCAACATTCCTTGCAACCCTGGAGGAAAGCTTTCTTGGCTATGATATATGACTTTGCCAATGTGTCACTCATGCTTCTGAAGATTTGCAAGTGTGTTCTTTAGATTTGCCTGTAGTTATCATTTTTACTTGGATCTTTGTCTAGTCTGGAGGTCAGAGTGTTGCTGGTTTCCAGAAATGCGTTTGGAAGTACTCTTTCCCTTTTAAATTCATTGAAGACTTTGTGGAGTATTGATATTACAACATCTTAAAAACGCTGTAGAATTCAGTAGTGCACCCTTGAGTTCCTGAGCTTTTCTCAGTTGGTAGCTTTTTAAATTATTGCCTCAGTTTCATTGGATTGTTCAGAATTCCTATGTCTTCTTGGTTTAGTTTTGGTTATTCATGTGAGTCTAGGAATCTGTCCCTTTCATCATGATTTCCTTATTTTTGAAATAAATTTTCATAGTAGTTACTATATTCTTGATTTCTCCCTCGACCCCAAGGTTTCTTTTTGTTTGACAGTAGGATGGGTCGGCTGTGGGCCTCACTCCATGTTCTGCAGCACTGCACTTGGTGCCCGTATCTTCGTTTTTGTTTTTATTTCTTTACTTCTTTATTTTGCAGTACTAGGGATTGAACTCAAGACCTTGTACCTGCCAGGGAGACTCAGCACTACTGAGCTACATCCCCGACCACTATCTTCTTGATTTCAGTGGTGTCCATTATGATTTTGTCTTTTGCATGTTTAATTGCATTGGTGTCTTTCCTCTCTTTCTTTTGCTAAATTTTGCTAAATCTGGCTGCTCATCAGTGCATGGACAGAGAAAACTCTGTAGAGGCATAATAGCAGATTTTTAGCCCTAAAAGAAATATGCCATTCATTACAATAACATGGATGAACCTGGAGGATGTGAAACTGCACAAGCCAGACAGAGCACAGCATCACCACACAGCCCACTCCTCTGTGGAGCCTAACACATCAACCCCACAGGAGTGCACGGTGGGGTGGTGCTCACTGGACACAGTGGGTGTCGAGGAAAGGGTACAGTAAGGGAGCAGTTCGGTAGCTCTGTGGAACAGCATGGTGACTACAGTGAATAATGCAGCGTTTTGTACTAGAAAGTTGCTCAGAGATCTTAATTTAACACACATAGAAAATGGCATTAACACTGAGGTGTGATGGGTGTGTCCTTTAGCTTGATTACTATAATAATTTCATAAAATCAAAATGTCACATAAACCTGGAAGTTACACAAGTGTTAATTTATCAGTTATACCTAATAAAGCTAGAAAAAGTGAAAACACTTCAATAATGCTAGAAAAATGATAAGCCTCTAAGCCTGTTTACCTTCTTGTTTTAAATTAGATTTAAAATAAAGAAAAAGTGGAAGTATGAATAAATCCAAATCAAGATACTGGATTTTTAAAGTCTGCACAGTGAAGAAAGGAGTAATTGATATACCTGTTGATCACTCTAAAGTAAGCATTTTAATACGGGCCAGAAGATGACAGGAGCTTTGGAATCCAATACAAACCTGGTGTCAGTGAAGACCACTGTGATTTCATTATGGTCTTATTTTAGCGTCTTTAGTGGCCTCAGCTCATGACCTCTACCCCAGAATACTAGGCTTTTCAATTTTTCTCAGCATTGTTTTTGAGACAGGGTCTTGCTTTGTAGTTCAGGCTGGCCCTGAGCTCACTGTGTAGCCCAGGCAAGCCTCGAACTCAGCAGTCCTCCTGCCTCTGCCTCCCGAGTGCTGGGATGACTGGCATGAGCCACCACGTCCGGCACTGTGGTATGTGGTATTGGTGGCTGGTGGGCGTGAGTCACCACGCCCATTACTGTTGTATGTGGTTACCAGGGATCAAACTCAGGACCTTGCGCTTGCGAGGCAGGCGCCTGGAACCACTGAGCCAAATCTCCAGCCCTTTCTCAGCATTTTGAAAGGCAACCAAATGGCTGGAGTCCAAAATTTAGATTTTTTTGAAGCTTGCTTTCTTTTTTAATCTTTGCAGAAAGAAACTGCTAATGCTTTTTCAAGCCAATATATATGCCACTTTCAAATGTTGCAGTAGAGCATAAGGAGATAATTTCCAGGGCTGAGAATCATTTGGGGCGGGTGAGAAGTGCACTCTGCTGTTGTCTTCCAAGTTGAAACACCCAACTTTCTGGCATTTGCCTGTAAGATGTTACCAACTTCTCATCTGTTAAAGCACTGACAGTATCTTCAGTGAGCCATTGCTCCATAATTTCTGGGCCATTTGTGTTTAATGTGAGTATCTAGGCCTACCAGACAGCCACTAAGCACGTGATGCCATTTATAGCGATCTATGATTGGGAATTTCAAATTTAGTAGATGCTAACATGAGAAATCAGTTACATATATAAGTTGCAGTTCAAATTAAGCTATTCGTCGAGTTGCATATGGCTACAATGGTGAAAAATTTCAAACAGTAGTGTCCTTCACATTAAAAAATGAAAACTGAGTTTTATAACCAATAAAATTAAACATGTTATAAGAGGGCTATTTTAATGTGCAAGGATTTCTTGTTAAGGTGTATGAGGTGCCAAACTTCAAAAACTTTATTGTTGAAGCTGCAAACAGTTTCCTTCACTGTAAATACTAAATGCTGTCTCAGTTCTTTTCTGTTCAAATACCACATTTCTATACAAAATATCACATACTGGATAATTTATGGAAAAAAGGTTTTACTTGGCTCTGGTTTGAGAAGCTAAAGAGTCTGTTTCTGAGTGGCCACATCTGGTTAGGGCCTCATACTGCATCAGTCATGACAGGAAGTGGAAGGGTAGGCAAGTGTGTGCAGAAGGGAAGAAATTGGGGAAAGCCTCTCCCATCCATAGTAGCTAACCCATACCAGAGAGGAAGGTTGTCTGCCCGGCTCCTCTCTCTGTCTCTGTCTCTGTCTCTGTCTCTGTCTCTGTCTCTGTCTCTGTCTCTGTCTCTGTCTCTGCCTCTGTCTTTGCCTCTGTCTGTGTCTCTGCCTCTCTCTCTCTCTCTCTCTCTCTCTCTCTCTCTCTCTCTCTCATCTATCTATCATCTGCCTATTTATCTTAGGGTCTCTTTCCACAACCCAAAGGTATACCAGTAGTCCCTCCCTTCCTCCCCACATTGCTACATTGAAGAGTTAAAGTTTTAACCAATGAACTTTTGTAGGACACACTCAAACCAAGAAAATGCTTTGTTCCAATGATCCTAGAATTTCCCTGTCAGACTGTTCACTCTACATCCACGTGAAATTCATACTGACACTTCACCACAGAATCAGAGAAAGTTCTTGTTCTCGTAGTTTTTATTCCTTGATGACCCAGTCTACAGTATTCATCTGCTCAGAGGGGTTTATCATTCTGGCCAGCCGAGACTACTTTCCTACTTCATTTTCTAATTGCCACTGACTCATTCTCTGTTTATTTTGTAGAGGTGGAATATGGGAAATTCTAATTGATTGTGCTCACCAACTTGTGACAGTGGTAGTAAGTTAAATATTCTGTCTCATGACAATGAGAATTGTGAAGACAAAATAATGTTTGATGTAACCAGTAGTCTTACTACTTCAGAATAACCGAATGAAAGTTCATATTATAATTGGGCCTTTTCCCTACACAGCATTTCACAGAGTACTTCAGACCTGGGGAGTCCTACTTTCAGAACGATCAATAAGTATAAAGACTGTGAGCTTCTGCTGATCATTTGTAATTAGGAACATTGTGATTCCGCCAGGCCAGGCGTGGTGGTGCATGCCTGTAACCCTATCACTTTCCGGGTGGCTGAGGTAGGAGGATTGCTGTGAGCTCAAGGGTGGCTTTGGCTAACTAGCATGTATATGATTTATCCCTCAAAGCACTTCCTGTCATTCATTTAATTTTCTTATTTGGATGATATATAAGGAAAGTGCTACACCTGAGATTTAATGGCACTTGTAGGACTATTATTGATTAATGCAAAGTTTCTTCTCAAATCGTTTTTTTTCACTTAGAGCTTTCTTTGCTGTATTTATTTTAGTTCTCTTTAGATTTAGTTTTAAAAATTCTGTATAGAGAACATTGTATGCTTAAATAGAAAACAAAGAATGCATTATGCTTTTGAATTTGTCAAAATGTGCAGTGTAATCATGCAAATGAACAATAGACCCGAATTCTTTTCTACAGTCCCAAGTCCATGTTGCTTGCCATGAAAATTGGGTTAGTGTTGAGTTTTTCTGGGACATACTTTTAAAATAGAATGTTGCTTTATTAATAACATGATATTGAGAATCACACAAATATTACATAGTATTCTTATCCTTTTCTCTTCTTTTTCTGTGTAATTGCTCTGGAAGCCACAGCTCCGTGGTGCTAGGTACTGCTTACCCCTTCTCACCAGTGCGACATGCATGGGTTGTTTGCTATGTGCGTTCACAGCCCTGATCTCTCTAATGAGCTCTGACCTTCTGTGAAATATATATATTTTGATTTTGATGTTTGTAGAACTATACAACTAACATTTCAAAATTGAAGCCATTTTTACCCACCTGGGTCTAGTTTGTCATTTCCTGCCTGATATTTGGAAGGGTAAGTTGAGAATTGGGATTATGCTGGTAACCAGAAGTACCTGGCTCAAACACTTACAAGGTCCAGAAAAAGAGTTTTGGACAAAAAGTTTTGTGTCATAGTTTTGCATAGAAGTAATGCCTGACATCTAGGTGTTTAGCAAGTGCTGGCAGTTTTTAAGTTGTCTGTTGCTGTGTAGACAATCATCCCAAAATGCAAATGCCTTAAATAGCAGTTTTATTTTTCAGGATTGTACTAATCGTGGCAGACAGGTTTTGATTACTAAAGCAAGATCAAAGTGCCACCATTCATTTATTATATAGAAGAAATACCAATAACAGCAGCATTCAAGTAAGGGCGTTACTGACAGCAAGAGGCTTCAAGGGTACCAGAAGCCAGTGGGAGCCAGAGCATCAGGAAACGGGGAGCATGGAATGGAGTCAGGCTGAGGTCTTACACTCTGCTCGCCTCATAGGCAAATGTGAGACCAGCACCGCGTGTGGGGCCCTCTTGAGTCTTGCTAAGACCATGAGCAAGTCATCAGTCTTGCGGTTACCAATGGATGGTGCTCACAAATGGATACAAAGCCTGCATGGCTACTGGGATTAAATCTCACAGTACGATGACTTTGACTTCACTGGAGTGATCAATGCTCTGATCCCTGTGGGATCAGCTGGGGTCATTCTCCTGAGGCGGAGCATCCCAGATACTTCCATGTGTGGCACCTCACAGTTGTGGTGTAATGTCTGGGAGCTTCCTGGATCTCACTCTCCTTCCAGGGGGGCAGAGGGGCCTGAGAATGCAGATGTGGAGCATGTGTCTGTTAAGCGGAAGCCCAGAACAGGTGCTTTGTATTTTCCGGTGTATTCTCTTGGATAAATCAAGTCGCAAGTCCACTCCGCCTCAGGGAAAGGGAAATAACTCCAGCTTTTGATAGGACATAAGGCATGGGATTCCAGGCACACGAGGATGTTTTAGCAGTTACCTTTGTAGACTGTCTATTATGACATTATTTTTGTTGATGTAATTAATGTATCATTACCACAACTACTCTGCAGTCAAAGGTTGTGATGTCTCTGGTCTGGATCTTTGAAATAGCCTTCTCTTAGTCCCTTAATTATTCTTCATAATTTGTTAGATTTATCTTAAAAATGTAAAACAAAAAGACACTCCCCTCCAAAAGGGAAAAGGCCTCTACAGACAATATACAGATGGCCAATGAATGCATCTTTAACATCATTTATTACTAAGAAAATGCAAATTAAAATCATGGCGAGGTATTACCTCACATCTATTAGGACGGTGTGTTAGTTTTTGTCACAGTGGAAGATAGCTGAGATACTTAACTTAAAAATTTTATTTGTCTCATGATTTAAGAGACTTCGGTCCATGGTAGCATCGCCACGTTGCTTGGGGCCTGTGGTGCCGCGGCACGCCCTGGTGGGAGCCCGTGATGTAGGGGGCCATTCGCTTGAGGGTAGTGGGAAGCTAAGAGAGATGGACAGGGGTGGCCGGGGTCCTGTGTTACCTCCGAGGACTTTCTGCTCTCCCTTCACTTCCTGTATTAGGTCCCACCTCTTAGAGGCTCTGCAGTTCCAGAGGTTGGTGCCCAGGTCTTTAACATGTGGCCCTATGGAGCACATATAAGATCAAAACTATGGTAAGCTGCCTCTGTTAAAAAACATAGAAAGTGCGGCCAGAGATTGAGCTCAGTGGTTCCAGTGCCTGCCTCGCAAGTGCAAGGTCTTGAGTTCAGTCCCTGGTACCACACACCACAGTACCAGGTGTGGTGGCTCATGCCTCTCATCCCAGCACTTGGGAGGCAGAGGCAGGAGGATTGCTGAGTTCCAGGTTTGCCTGGGTTTCAAAGTGAGCTGAGGACCAGCCTGAACTACAAAGTGAGACCCTGTCTCAAAACAAAACAAAACAAAAACAAAAACCAAAACATAGAAAGTGTTGGTGTAGAGGTGGAGATACTGGGTTCCTCATTTCAATTTATGATGCTGCTAGAATGTAAAATGGCAGAGCCACTGCAAAAGAATTCTGCTCTTCAAATAGTGCAGTTTCAGGTGATGATAGACCTAGGAATTGGACTCCTAACTATCAGCTTCTTCCTCGGACCCTTTGCACATTCTGTTCATCCTGCTATGAATGCTCTTTGGACCACGATTCCCGAGCCTGCTTGGAGCATCTTCCATGGAAACACTGCCCTCCGTTCCTCTCAGGAGCAGCTCCGGAGCTTGGCCTCCAGCCTCCAGCCTTCCTCCGTGCTTTCCCTGTCTGTCTTCCACCAGCACTTGATGGCCTTCAGTGAACTCACTGCAATTTGTACTTATCTTATTTAGGTACTTACTTATCTTCCTTTTAAACTGGAATTTTCACTTCCCAAAGACAGAGCTGTATCTGCTCAATATCCTACCATGCTCCCAACATATTAGATGATTTAATAAATAGCTATAAAAATGAATATATAACTTGGGCTGGAGGGTTAGCTCAGTGGTTCCGGCGCCTGCCTCACAAGCACAAGGTCCTGAGTTCGAACCCCGGTAACCACATATAATGCTGGGTGTGGAGACACGTCCACCAACAATCAACGCCACATACCACAATGCCAGGTGTGGTGGCTCGCGCCTGTCATCCCAGCACTTGGGAGGCAGAGACAGGAGGATTGCTGAGTTCGCAGCAGCTTGTCTGGGCACCATAGTGAGCTCAGGGCCAGCCTGAACTACAAAGTGAGACCCTGTCTCAAAAAGCCAAAAAAAAAAAAAAAAATATATATATATATATAATAAAGGAATTTTCCTAAAATATGGAACAAGAAGTTACTATATTTATGATATATAAATGTACTATATAATATATATTGTTTTACATATTTTCTGCAATATTACACTTTTGAAATATATCTTGAAGTAGAGGAGAGGCTTTGTTGATGGTTAGATCTTAGTTTGATTTCTATCCTTGCTGACTGTATAGAGTTAAATTACTTAGTCTCTGTGAATTTTATTGTCTTCATTGGAAAACTGAATAATGTCTATTTTGCAGGATTTTAAAAAATTTGATTTGAATCTTTATTGGTACATTTTATATACACATCATGACCACAGTCAACATTGAGAATTTGTACCAGTTTATGACATGACTAAATTCTCATTTTTTCCCCTACTCTACAACTCCTGCCCCCTATATATATATTATTTATAATGTAAATGGATCCAATTTACCAGGCAAAAGATTATAGATTAGCAGAATGAATCAAGAAACAAAATTCATGGTATGCTGTATATATACAAAAAATACACCTAACCTCCAAATAAAGTTATAGACCAAAAAAAAAAAAAAAAAGGCTGGAAAACAATATTCCACATAAGGGGAACCTGAAAACAAACAAGGATAGCTATAGCATTTTTATATAAACGCATTTTAAGCCAAAACTGAGGCAAAGAGGCAGAGAAAGACATTACCTACTGGTTATTGGAAGTATTCAACGGAAAGAGATCAGAATTACAAACACAAGTGCACCAAACCACATGCACCCAACTTTATAAAATGAATAGGCATAGAAGATCGGATAAACATCAAGTCTGCTATAATGGTGATCTCAGTGGCACATTATCACAGATAGGTCAACTGAACAACAACAACAAAAATCAACAGAGAAATAAAAGGGTTGAACCAAACCTTTGAACAAAAGAATTTAATAGTTATATACAGAATGTTCCACACAACAACAACAAAATATACATGTTTTTGGCCACCTGTGGTACTATGTTGAAAATAGAGTACATATCAGGGAATTAAAGCATGCCTAAGCAAAGCAGAAGAACTGAAATTTTACCATACATATTATTAGACCACATTCCAATAAAAATCCAAGAAACTATACAAACATATGGAAACTAACACACTGTTGAATAGTTAGTGAGTGACAGAGAAAGTGAAGAAAGTCATGAAGTAGTTCCGGTAATTAACTGATAACGTCAGTGCAAAATATCAGAACTTCTGGGACACACACACAATGACAGTAGTCCTATAAATAGTCTACCTAATGATGCATCTTAACATCTAGGAAAACAAGAATAATACAAACCTAGAAGTTGTCCAAGGAAAGAAATTATTAACATCAGAGAAGAAATCAGTGATAGGGGAACTAAAAAGCAATATAGAGAATAAATGAATTGAAGAACTGTTTCTTTGAAAGTATAAACAAAATAGACAAACTCTTAGGGAATCTTATAAAAATGAGACTCAAAACGATGTAATTAGAATTGAAAAAGGTAAAACAACAGACACTGCTTAAATCCAGAAAGTTAGTAGTGACTACAAAAACCTATATGTCAGGGCCAGAGATTTACCTCAGTGGTTCCAGTGCCTGCCTAGCAAGCACAAGGTCTTGAGTTTTATCCCGGGTAACCACATACAACAACACCAGGTGTGGTGACTCACACCCACCAGCAATCAGTACCACACACCACAAATGCCGGGTGTGGTGGCTCACGCTTGTAATCCCAGCACTTGGGAGGCAGGAACAGGAGGACTGCTGAGTTTGGGGCTTGCCTGGGATACATAGGGAGTTCAGGGCCAGCCTGAACTACAAAGTGAGAATCTGTCTCAAAAAACTAAAACTAAAACTAAAAACAAAACAAAAAAAGCCCTATATGTCAAAAAATGGAGAACTCAGAAGAAATAGAGTTTCCTAGATACTTATGAATTCCTGAAACAAAACCAAGAACACTTAAAAATCTTTAACAATCCAATAGCAGGCAATGAAATTGAAGCAATAATAATAAAAAATCTACCAACTAAGAAAAGATCAGGACCTGATGGATTCACAGCTGAATTCTACAAGCACTTCAGGGGAGATGTAACACCAACGCTCCTCAAAGTCTCTAATGAGACTGAGCATGAAGGAGTACTTGGAAAATCCTTCTCAGAAGCTGACTTACCCTGATCCCAGGACCAGACAAGGATCCAACGTCAAAGGGGGCTGCAGGGTGATGTCTTTAATGAACACAGGGGGAGAAGTCCTGGCAGGATGTGATGGATCGTCAGAAGGATGCAGCGCGACCAAGCAGGCTTCTCTCCTGGGATGCAGGAACAGTTCACGCACATGCAAATCAGGAACCTAATTTTCATGAAGCCACAAGCAAGGGCAAGAAAGGACAAGGGACCATATGGTCATCTTAGTTGATTCAGAAACAGCCTGACAAAATCCAAAATAGTTCAGTAAGTACCCTAATTTGTTTTAGTCATACTACTAGTTTATCTTAGTTCTTCAAAACGAAAGTTTTATTATTTTTTCTTCTTTGTAAAATTCTTTTTGTTCTATATCTTGTACTCTGAGTAACTACTTCAAAGATTATGATACACAGTATTAACTATTATTATATTTTGTTGTGAAATTTTGTTTGATTCCTTTCATAATAAAACATAGTGAATGCAGCTGCAAAGTCCAGCCAGTGCAAAGACAGGCAGGAAGAAACAGGGATGGTACCCTCCACCCCTGCACTCGCCAGATAGCGCGCTGTGGGGCCGCAGGCTCTTCTCAGAGTCAGTGTGGTCACCAGCGATCAGTGTTTTGGATCGGTTCAGGACACTGCTGCAGTCAAAGCGGCACACCTGAAGACACCTCAGGAAGGGCTGCAGCAGTGCCTCAGAAGGGGGCGAGAAGGATAAGCTTGGTGAAGCAAGGGGAAGCATTGTGGGGGAGACGAATGACATCGTAGCCTTTACTATAATACTTTAAAAATTTAAATTTTAGGGCCGGAGGGTTAGCTCAGTGGTTCCGGCGCCTGCCTCGCAAGCACAAGGTCCTGAGTTTGATCCCCGGTAACCACATCAACACCGCATACCACAATGCTGGACGTGGTGGCTCACGCCTGTCATCCCAGCACTCGG